>JAYJMB010017717.1:4937-43543 GCA_036873735.1 Pouteria campechiana
TATGGATTTTATCATGATTATATTGTTGGCAACCCCTATTTTCATTAATATTCATATTGTTCCATTGAGTTCTTGCACCAAAATGGATATCCTAATAATTAGTTTTGAGTTTATTCTATGATTAATGCTAGTGGATCTTGCTTGGTTAAACACCATTGTAATGCAGAATATTTAGATACTATAGTGATAATTTTGAACTTACCGTATGCTTACATGTGTGTTGAATTTGGTTCTTACTCTATTTCATACCATTTGTTCATGCATTGTATCCCTTCTTGTTCAACCTTTTGTTGTGAATCAACTTGAGCCTTGGATTGTTATTGTTAACAATTCTTGAATGTTATCTTCATTTTAGTCTTTTCGATAGAAGATTGTTATTTCCAAGAATGCCACATATGAGGAAAAGGGAAAGAGGAAGCTAGTGAAAACCTCTATTTCTAGACCTTCTCCCAGAATAAGAAGAAGAATAGGAGAAATTAGAATTCAAGAATCCTCTGAAACACCATTCAGACAAGCTACTTAGGAAAATCCAATTGATGTAGAAGAAGAACAAGTTCCATCTCCTACACCAGTCCAAGATACAGATCCACAAACTCCACTTGAAACCTCTCCAACACCTACTGAGAATTCTCCTAAACCAAAACATGGGAAAAGTATCCCATCCAAAACCAAACCATCTCTGTTACTCACAAAATCCAAAGTCACTCCATCTTCCTTGTTAACACCAAGAACATATACTCGTATCAAGAAAGTCCCAACTTCACAACAAAGGAAACTTACATCCTTATACAAGATGCTAGTTCAGGTAGACTCATCTTTGAAGAATTTTAAATAAAAGAAGACAAAACTAAGTTCTACCAAAAATTTGGACACAAGAACTGCATAAAAGGTAAGTTCTTCAATTATAGTTTCTTTGAAGAAGAAGGGTTTCAATTTGTTAGATGGTTGAGGATTTTTGGCCTTTTTTTGTTTTTGGAAGATAAGTTAATGATATGTGATGAAATAGTAAAGTTGTTTTACTTTTATCTCTGAGAAGAAGAAGGAGAGGATAGAGTTTATATTTATTCTACTTATCTTAGAGGGAAAGAGATTAGGTTTACAGTTGAAGAGTTTGGAACAATTATGAAACTGCCATAATTTTTAGCTAATAAAAATTATGACAAGAAAGAAGTTGTTGAATGCCTAACTGGGAAAAATCTCCCTCTAATAAGAAAGGTGGATTCACAAATAAGAAATTCTCTTCTATGGAGTTCAAATTATTTCATCATATAGTGACACATTGTTTGTTCCCAAGAAATAGAGGACATGATGTAGCAAGTATCTAGGAATGTGTGTTGATTTACTATCATGCAGAATGGAAAATTGAAAATGACAGTATTGGATGAAAATGTGGAGTTTTCTATTTATAACTCTTTAGCTTTACCTATAGATCCTAGCGGTTATTTTCAGATTGATGATTTGGACTCACTTGTATTCTCTACTTTCGTGCAGGAAGAAACAGTAGACAATTGGAGCTAGTTCTAACCATTGAAGAATATGATGAAGAAGATGAAGAGATGAAGGAGTTAAAAGCAGAAATGGATGGTGTAGAGCAAGTCATTGAAGAAGATGGTACCAATGAAGGGTTAAAGTACTTTAACCCCAAATTGGCACCATCAATTGTCACACCACCAAAACTAGAATTGAAGGAACTGCCACAGAATCGCACGTATGTATTTCTTGGTGAGAATGATACTCTTCTAGTGATTATTACTTTTTACTTAATTTTTGATAAAGAGAACAAGTTGTTGAATGTTTTGAGAGAGCACAGAGGGACTATAAGTTGAACCTTAGCAAATATAAGGAGATTAGTCTAACAATTTGCATGCATTGGATTTGTTTGGAAGAAGATGCAAAGCCTTCTAGAGAGGCTCAAAGAAGACTGAACCCACAAATCCAGGAAGCTATTATAGCTAACATGTTCAAGTTTCTTGATGCAGGTATTACTTATCCTTGCTTTAACGATAAATGGGGTAAGTCCAGTTCAAGTGATACCTTAGAAATTGAGTATCTCTATAGTTAAAATGAAGATAATGGGTTAGTACCAAAGAGAAAGACAACAGGGAGGAGGATATGCATACATTACCACAAACTAATGAAGCTACAAGAAATAATCATTTTGCTCTTCCATTTATTAATCATATGCTTGAGTGATTGAAAGGTCATGCTTATTACTATTTTTTGGATGGTTTTTCAGGTTACAACCAAGTTTTTATTGCTCTAGAAGATTAAGAAAATACCACATTCACATGCCCATTTGGTATAATTGCCTATCAAAGGATGCCATTTGGTCTTTATAATGCCCCTACAACCTTTCAGAGGTGTATGATGTCAATTTTCTTTGATATGATTGAAAGGTTTGTAAACGTATTTATGGATGATTTTTTTGTCTTTAATAATCCATTTGATAATTGCCTTGATAATTCGATATTTGTACTTAAAAGATGTGTTCAAATAAATTTAACATTGAGTGTAGAGACATGTGATATTCTAGTTAAGTAAGGATTTGCTCTAGGACACATAGTTTCTAGTAAAGGTATTGAAGTGGATAAGGCAAAGATTGATGCGATTGCTAAGCTGCCTCCTCCAACTTTGGTTAAGCAGTAAGGAGTTTTCTTGGTCATGAAGGTTTCTATTAGTGATTCATTAAGGATTTTTTAAATCTTAGCAGACAGTCGTGTAAACTATTGGCCAAGGATGTAACATTTTGTTAGCTCTCATTCAAGTATACATGATCACAAGTAGATGAGGTAAGTTAAGCATCATTCCCACAAGGAAGTATGTTGTTACACATAAAGTACCAAACTTAGTTCAAATCAATATTATTTGATTGAAAGAATTGTAGCAAATGTTATAAAACTAGATCTAAATAAAATAATAAAGTTAACAGATCACAAGAGTAAAGGAAGAAAGAATAATGGATAAAATATCAAGGGATACAACTTCACCTAGCAAAGTCACTTGTTTTGAAGAATTGCATTGAGAAAATTATCATTCCTTTCATTGTCAATTATATGCACTAAAATATCTACAACTCTTTCTTAAGTGCTATGGTAGGTGTGCCTATTGAAGTAATCTACTATGTCTCTATGCAAATCAAAATCAATAAACCCATTAAGTTTAAGCATTCGTGTGTAATATTTGCTCTCGCAAGGTCATCCTCACACAAATTGCTGATGAGAATGAAAAATATCATATTTTATTCTCTTAATACTTAATATTTTATATTTATTTGACCCCTATATGCACTCATTATTCTTATATTCTGATTTAGGATACCATTGGAATGGTTAAGTGAAAAAAGAAGTCAATTGAAGGATTTTGGACAATTTCAGCATTACTTTGCATTTTGGTCATAACTCTTTCATCTAACCTTCGATTGAGATGATTAAAGATGTAGTGAAAACATAAGAAAAATTTCTACAACTTCCATGTTTAGAGTTTTTCGAGATAAGGACTACATTAAGGAAAAAAATAGGAAGAATGTCAAAGTCAGGATGAAGTGCAGAGGAGAAGCAACAAGGATCAAAGCACTGAAGGTAGCAGACCTGCGCCGCTGGCGCCAACCCACATCACACCCCCACCACACTAGGCAGCAAGGTGGCACCAATGGTGCCAATCCAGCGCCGAAGGTGCCCGACTCCGTTCCTCACTTTTCGAAAGCTGCGGAAATTACTGTTTTGTATATTTTTGCTCTGTATAAATAGTAATTTCCTAGGATTTTTCTAGGTTCTTTTGAGAGGGTTTGGAGAGGATTTCTTGGTAGCTTTCGATAGAGAATTTTCTTTTTTCTCTCTTTTCTTTTATTTTCTTTATGATTTCTTGACCCTGCGTGGCTAAACTTTTATTCTTGGTTTAAGGAGACAAAAGCCTCAGAATATATATACTATGAGATCTAATTTATTTTAATTACTTAATTTATAATTTAAGTATTGAATATTCTTATTTGTTTATAATTATGATTATTATATTTAATGCTAGGAGATCTACTAGTTTATTATTCATTACAATCTATTGCAAGATTAGATATCAAATTCGTAATTGTTTGATCCCTCTAATCTGGGAAGCAACTAGGGTTTGATAATTTGCTGTTGTTACAGTTATTAAATCTTTTGAAGAATATTTGACTAAATTAAATACATCCATATGTGCTTATGTTGTTTAGCTTTATCAACCTCTACAAATCTTAAGGCTGCTATTAGATTAAATCTCTAGCACGTGTTTGAGGTTATTTAATAGTTAGGGTTCATTGGATCGCGTGTTTCTAATTAACTATGTTAAAGGAGAGATAGGAAAAAATAATTTCAATGGTGAATATTCAAAGTATGATTTGATTTTAATTATATCAATGATCAGTTACGAGATTCTGATGGTGGATGTTAACTTGAACTAAGGTTTTCTTTTCTAATAGATTTCTTTTACAACACTTTCTTCATTAAATTCAAAACTCCCCTTTCTTATTCACATTACACAATGATAAGCTAGATACTCCTCATGGGATCAACCATTACTCACACTACAATAGAAATTTGAAGTTAGAACAAGGTTCTAAATTTGGTTGCCTACGACAACACACTAATTGCACATGTACGATGGTTATCTCTAGGCTTCATTGCATCATATCTTCTTCAATTCAAGAGTCTATTCCTAATTTATCTCTCTCAAGTATAAATTAAGAATCTCAAATCATGCATATGGAAGCCAATCACATACATGCATTAAGTATAGAAAATAAGAAACAATTAGGAAGAAAATAATCAAACTCAAAAATCAAATATTAATACAGGCTTCATTGCTAGGATCCATCTAACCCTAGATAAAAAAAATTTAGAACATCATATTTGAATTAAAACTAGCTGAGTAATTGATAAACATTATCATAAACCAAGTTTGAATGTTGATTCAAAAATAATAGATGAACAAGAAAGAAAGAAAAGAAAATATTTAGGTAAGAAAGACTTTCTCCAATTATGTTGCTTACTCCAAAGCTCTTCTTTTGTGTCTCCTTGCTAAAGTCATTCTACTCGTCCAACTCTTTACCAAAAACTCTGTCCCCTAGATGTCTTTAAATAACCCAAACAACATGATATTAATAGAACTCTTTCACTATGCATAGAGATCATCTTCCAATAATAACTCGTATTTCCCCATGAAAATATAACTTTCAAAGCATTATAGTGCATAAAAAATATAGAAGTTCTCAAAATAATTAAGTTGCTGCACATCGTGGGCTTCCAGCAGCGCTTAAAAATCTGCTTCCAATAATAACTTCATAATCTGCATGTCTCAGACTCTAAAATCTTGCAGCATCTGATGCATGGAAATTAACTTCTAAAACCAACTCAATTTGTGCACATAAAAACAATTTGTAGCTTATAAAACCAACAAGTATTTCACTTCCAACTTTGCAATTTTTTCCCTCTAAAGCACTCTGAAATCTTAGAATTTACTTTTGAAAATTTTTGCTAAAAAATCCTTTGGAAGCTTAATAATTTTCTTTCTTGTCAAGCTGCTTAGAAATTCTAAAGATCAAAATTTCACTACTTCAGAAGTTCTGAAAGAGCTTCAAAATTTTTGAAAGTCGAGCATTTGAACCCCTTTAGGAATTTTTTCTCTCTCCGTTGCACTTTTGAAATTATTTCTGAACACCTTCAGAAATTTTGTCACACTTCCTCTGTCACACTTCCAAAGTTATTTTTGAACACCTTATGAAATATGGACGTACTCCTGAGAACCTCAAAACCAATTTTGAACCACCTCTATCACACTTTCAAGAGGCTTAGAACCCACCCATGTTGCAATTTTGAGAACTTCTATTAACTTCTGTTGCGCTTCTGAGAACTTCAAAACCTACTCAAAACCTCTTTTGTGAGAATCAGAACCCCATTCAATCAACCTCTTTTGCACTTCTCAGAACTTGAGAAACCACTCAGAACCTATTCTGAAGTTATTCAGAACTTTGTCACACTTCTGCAACCCTCAAAATCTTTTTAGAATTCTATCATCCTCTATGAACCTCAGAATCTCTTCGAAAATTTGGAGATCAATACTTTTGAACCATGTTAGAATTCCTTCAGAACTTCTGACACACTTCTAAAGGGTAAGCTACTTCAAAAATTCTAAGATCGCACTTTTGAAACCACATCAAAATCTCTTTAGAACTTCTAACGACTACAAAATCCTCCAAAACTTCTAACAATTCTGAGATTCTAAGATTAATACTTCACTTCTTTAGAAGTTCTGATGTTAATATTCACTTGAGAAGTGTAAAATTCTGAAGATCAATCATTATTCTTCAGATTGGTGGAAGGGATTCACTTTAGTTAGAAGTTCACTTCACCTCTGAGATTGAAACTTCTGACTGAGGTTCTAACATTAAATGTGAACAGAACTTCTGATGTTATAATAGTGCAACCAAATAAAACAATCATAGCATTGAACTCTCCAAGTTTTGCACTCTTTATTCTAATGTCGCGGCATCAGATTTTTTTTGCCAAGTACCCAATTTTAAATGCATGGTGCTCAACTTCTTCAACTTGTCTTTTTTACTTTTATCTCAAAGTGACTCAAAGTTATGCTTGTTAGCATATTTTCAATAGTTTTAACACTTGAAATAGAAATTAACTCCATTAAGTGGAACATTTAAGTAAAACTAATGAACTTACATCAATTGAGGATCCAAAATAGGTGAATTTATGTATTGAAACATGATAAAATATGAGCTTATCAAATACCCACATACTTGTCTTTTGATTATTCTTGAGCAAAATAGCAACCAAACTAACGAAATAGTTAGGATAGTCTCTCTTAATCAATCAAAAATATGCCAGACAAATTGCTCATATACATATAACTTAAAAATCATTCAAGATACTTGTTATGTAATCTCTTGAGGCTCATGCTTAATCAATACCTTTATGAAGCGAGAATATATTTATGTTCCTTATCAATCTCATACTACATGCATGCTTTTTAATCAATAATATGCAATCCAGTGATTCTAATAATTTTTCATAAAATATTCCATAAGCTTGCTTTTCATAATCCCTCTCCACTAGTATAGACAACTTTATTCACTTGGATCAATAGGTCTTTGTTAAGCCTGTAATGGGGCCTTGGGTTTAGCTAACAAAGAAAATGAATGAGGATTCACAAAGTAAGAGATTATAAATAAATTACATATGAATATTCACTAACCTGACTTATTTTTAGGGTTCTTTCTATTTTTATGGGTTGTATTACCACCACAGCCCCAAATTTATTTTCTTTTGAGTTCTTTGGGATGTGATTCCCCCAATTGAAAATTGAATCTTTATTAATTATTTTCTTATTATCCCTTTTTCTTCTTCTTTTGGCATTCTTCTTTTCAATTCCCCCAAACTTAATTTCTTTCGCTTCACTTATACATCTCTAACAACCATATGCATAGAATATATCTCTTATAGGTCAAGCATGGTTTTTTAGGCTGAAAGGGTCTAGATAATGAGGCTAAAGAAAGAAAATTGAATAGTGATCTTTCATATGAATCGCATATGCCATTCTATCATTATGGCTCAAAGGGGACATTAGTGGCATGATGTACTAGGTTAGCTTGAAAGGCTCAAACTGATCAAAAAATGCCTAAATCACTTCTAAGTAAACATGTTATCTAGGATTTTGCCTCGAGTAATAATCAAACAAATTCTAACATATTTATGTTAATCAAAATATGTCACTGACTTTACAAAATCATCAACTAATCAACAAACACTTCACATAATCATATCATAATGTGCTAAAAAAATCATCATTCATAAAAAAGAAAGATTTATCACAAGAATCATTAAATCACAAGGTAGCATCCATCCTTTCTTCGAAATCATGTATAATGAAAATCAAAAACTAAGCATATGCTATTTACTATCAAGAGAGAATCCTATTCAGTTTTAATGTTTAACAAATTTACATAGTTGCTCTCAGATTTTCTGGGCTAAGTCATCAAAAATTGAAGCTTATTGAAAAATATACCTAAATTCAAAAAAATTATACAAAACTAAATGAAAGTCTTCAAATATACCTTAAAACTTAAACTAACCATTGTCCTCAATGTGAAAGACTAAAAGAAAATTAAGATCAAGGACTTCCCTAAATGGAGTGATGTTGTGTTGTCATGTAATCTCCTCTAAAGGTGGATAAGAATTTATCAAATAGATGATGGTTGCTAGGAGAGATTATCTGAGATCAAGAAAAAATTGAAAGAACCTGAGCAAAAAGAGAAAACAAAACAAAACAAACTAAACTAAAAATCCTAAAAGAGAAGGGATGAAAACATAGGTTTGATTTATAGTCTTCAGCTTGATTTTGTCACTTCATGCATTCAATTTAAATTTCTCCCCTACTTTGTCACTTTTGATTTTAATGTTGTGCATACAAAGAACAAATCACCCCTTGATGTTAGTTAATGTCCAACTAAAGGGATATTCCTACTCATGTATCAATTTCACTTGTCGGTCCTCTTGAACTTCATCAAGAATAGATGATATGATCGCTGACAATATATCATCTTTGGAGGGTATCCAGTCATAGAGTGGTTTAATTCCTCAAACTTGATAGGTTGCTCATGAGGCTTATCTCCTACTTCAAGTGTGTTGTTAGGTTGGTAAATTTTTGCATTCTCCTCCCCAAGTTGTTCCACTTCATCAACCTAGAAACAGTCATCAGAAATATTAGGTAGTTTCATAGCTTTAAAAATATTAAATTTAACTTCCTTATCCTGAACACGCATCTTGAGCTCACTCTTTTGTACATCAATTAACATTCTTCTAGTGGCTAGAAACGGCCTACCAAAGATGAGTGGAATCTGTTAGTCTTCATTCATGTCAAGAATCATGAAATCTGTAGAAAAGATGAACTTATCAACTTTTACTAGAACATCTTCCTCAATACCTCTTGGATGTCAAATTGTGTAATCAGGTAATCGAAGTGATACTGTGGTTGCTTTGACCTCTCCAAATCCTAATTTCCTAAAAATAGAAAAAGATATTAAGTTAATACTTACACCCAAATCACACAATGCCTTTTAAAAATAAGAATCACTAATAGTGCAAGAAATAGTAAAACTCCCTGGATCTTTTATCTTTTGTGGTAGTTTATTCTATAAGATAGCTGAGCATTCTTCATTCAATTTAATAGTTTGTATTTCTCCACTTCCTCTTATTTTTAAGATCTCTTTCAGAAATTTTGCATAGTTGGGCATCTATACTAAGGCATCTAAAAAGGAATGTTAATATGCAGTTTTTTAAATACATCTAAAAATTTAGAGAATTGCTTATCCATCTTATGTTGTTGAAGTCTTTGAAGAACTGGACTTGGAGGTACGTATGGTTTGGGATTGTTTGGAAATAATTTGCTCTTTCTTGACTCTTTTGGTTGCTCAACAATTTCTTCTTGTCTCTCCATGGGAACTGCTTGTACTGATTCTTCTTCTCCCACTTGCTAACCACTTCTTAGAGTTACAGCCTTTACCATTTTAATTGAATTTTTCTTTGTGTTGCTTGGTAAAGAACCCTGCTATCTTCCTAATAATAGATTTGCTAATTGACCAACTTATCTTTTCAAGTTTTTGATTGATGCCTCTTGATTTTGAAACCTTATGTTTATATTATTAATGAATTCTTGAGTGTTGCTAGCAAGTTTATTCACAATCTCTTTCAGATTGGGTCTCTTGTCTTTTGGTTGCATGAATTCAAGTGGTGGTCTCATTGTATTTTGATTACTCCATAAAAAATTTGTATGATTTCACCACCCGGATTGTAAGTGTTGCTGTAGGGATTGTTCTATAGCCTGTTGAAATTACCAACAAAGTTAGCATTTTCATTAGGTTGTCCAAAAGTGTTGCTTACTTGAAAGTCCATGCTAACATATCCTCTACAATAAAATTCACAATTCACTCTCTGAATTTTCATTACTGAAGCATTCATGTTGTCTATCTTCTGATTCAATGCTTCAAATTGTGCAGTGAGTGCAGTGAGAGTGTCCACTTCATGCACTCCAACTAGACTCCTCATAGATAGCCTCTTAGTAGGCTACTGATAACTGTTGGATGTCATCTCCTCCAATACTTTGTAATCTTCTTCTAGCATTTTGTTATTCAATAATCCTCCTACAGCTGCATCAATTATAGAATAAAAATTTGTATTAGTCTCATTATAAAAAGTTTGTACATGCATTCATATGAGTAGCCTATGATGTTTGCATCTTCTCAGCAAATCCTTGAATCTCTTTAATGCCTCATATAGTAATTCATTGTCCATCTATATGAAAGTTATAATATCATTACGCATTTTAGCAAATTTTAAAGGAGGTAAAAACTTACCAAGAAATTTTTGTACCATAGTATCCCATGTAGTGATTGATCCTGCAGGTAAAGAAGAAAGCCAACTTTTAGTTTTATCTCTAAGAGAAAATGAAAATAACCTCAACCAAAATGCATCATCAGAAACTTCATTGTATTTGATTGTATCACAGATTTCAAGAAAAGTATCAATGTGTCTATTTGGATCATTGCTTGGAAGTCTATTGAATTACATTGTTTGCTAAAGCATATGAATGAGTGAAGGCTTGATCTCAAAATTGTTTACTTGAACTACTAGTATTCTTATGCATGATGTTTGTCCCTTAACATTTGGAGCAGCATAATCTGTCAAAAGCCTGCATGAATTTTCAACTACACCTACTTCTTCCATCTTTTCAGTCAGATTTGATTATTCTCTTAGTCTTCTTTTGTAGGTATGATCAATTTCTTGGTCAAACTCAGCTAGATTGCCTTGCTAACTTTGTACCATAAACCACTCTCTGTAACAAAGAAAATAACAAAAACAAACTAAATTTAGAATTCAAAATGAACTAAACCAAAGAATCCAACGAAACATATTAACTAGAAACTAAGCAGAAAAGAAAAATATAAGTAATACCAATCTTGACTAGTATTGATATTAGTGTATAACTTTACTACTTTCCTGGTAATGGTGCCAAAAACTTGTTGGCTCTCGTGCAAGTATAAACAATCACAAGTAATATAGATGAGGTGAGTTGAGCATCGTTCCCACCAGAAAGTATGTTGTAGTACCACATTTAGTTCAAATTAGTATTATTTGATTGAAAGAATTATTGCCGATGTTATAAAACCAAATTTAAATAGAATAATAAAGTTAACAGATCACAAGAGTAAAGGAAGAAAGATCGATGGATAAAATATCTAGGGATTCAACTTTACCTAGCAAATTCATTTGTATTGATGAATTGCATTGAGTAAATTATTATTCCATTCATTGTCAATCGGATGCACTAAAGTATCTACCACCCTTTCTCAAAGGCTATGAGAGGTGTGCCTATTGAAGTGATCTACTATGTCACTACAAAAATCCAAATCAACAAACCTATTAAGCTTAGGCATCCATGTTTAATATATATGCTCACAAGGTCATACTCACACGAATTGCACATGTTCAATGGCTATCTCTAAACTTCATTGCATCATATGTCCTTCAATTCAAGAGTATATTTCTAGTTCATCTCTCTCAAGTATAAATTAAGAATCTCAAATTATGCATATGGAAGCCAATCACATACATACATTAAGTATAGAAAATAATAAATAATGAGGAAGAAGATAATCAAACTCAAAATCAAATATCAACACAAGCTTCATTGCTAGGATCCATCTAAACCTAGATAAAAGAAATTTAGAACATCATATTTGAATTAAAACTAGCTGAGTAATTGATAAACATTATCATAAACCAAGTTTGAATGTTGATTCAAAAATAATAGATGAACAAGAAAGAAAGAAAAGAAAATATTTAGGTAAGAAAGACTTTCTCCAATTATGTTGCTTACTCCAAAGCTCTTCTTTTGTGTCTCCTTGCTAAAGTCATTCTACTCGTCCAACTCTCTACCAAAAACTCTGTCCCCTAGATGTCTTTAAATAACCAAAACAACATGGTTTTAATAGAACTCTTTCACTATGCATAGAGATCCTCTTCCTATAATAACTCGTATTTCCCCATGAAAATATAACTTTCAAAGCATTGTAGTGCATAAAAAATATAGAAGTTCTCAAAATAATTGAGTTGCTGTACATCATGGGTTTCTAACACATGTGCTTAAAAATCAACTTCCAATAATAACTTCATAATCCACATGTCTCAGACTCTAAAATTTTGCAACATTTGGAGCATTGAAATTAACTTCTAAAAACAACTTAATTTGCGCACTTAAAAATAATCTACAGCTTATAAAACCAACAAATGTTGCACTTCCAACTTTGCAATTTTGTCCCTCTAAAACACTCTAAAATCTTAGAATTTACTTTTGAAAATTTTTGTTAAAAAATCCTTTGGAAGCTTAATAATTTTCTTTCTTGTCAAGCTACTTAGAAATTCTGAAGATCGAAATTTTACTACTTCAGAAGTTTTGAAGGAGCTTTAGAATTTCTGAAGGTTAAGCATTTGAATCCCTTTAGGAATTTTGTCTCTCTCTATTGCACTTTTGAAATTATTTTTGAACACCTTCAAAAATTTAATCGCGCTTCTAAGAACCTCTAAGTTATTTTTGAAGGCCTTATGAAATATGGATGTAGTTTTAAGAACCTCAAAACTAATTAGAACCACTTTTGTATCACTTCTAAGAGCCTCAGAACCCACTCATGTTGCACTTCTGAGAACTTTTGTTAACTTTTGTTGCACTTCTAAGAACTTCAGAACCTACTCAAAACCTCTTCTGTGAGTGTCAAAACCCCATTCTATCAACCTCTTTTGCACTTCTTAGGACTTCAAAAACCACTTAAAACCTATTCTGAAGTTATTCGGAACTCTATCACACTTCTACAACCTTCAGAATTATTTTAGGATCATCCTTTGCGAACCTCAGAATCTCTTCAAAATTTTGGAGATCAATACTTTTGAACCATGCCAGAATTCCTTTTGAACTTCGGACACACTTCTGAAGGGTAGGCTACTTCAAAAATTCTAAGATCGCACTTTTGAACCATATCAAAATCTCTTCAGAACTTCTGACAACTATAAAATCCTGCAAAAATTTTGATGGTTTCGAGATTCTGAGATTAATACTTCACTTCTTTAGAAGTTCTGATGATAATATTTACTTGATAAGGGCAAAATTTTGAAGATCAATCATTACTCTTTAGATTGGTGTGAGGGATTCACTTCAGTTAGAAGTTCACTTCACCTTTGAAATCGAAACTTCTAACTGAGGTTCTGACATTAAATGTGAATAGAACTTCTGACGTTATGATAGTGCAACCAAATAAAACTATTGCAGCATTGAACTCTCCAACTAATGCATTCTTTAGGCTCCGTTTGGCTGCGCATTCCAGAGGGTGGAAAGTGTGTTCATTGAATGGAACATACTTCTAAGCTGTTTGGCTACAAAATTTAAAGCACTTCGATGCACCGCAAAAGCAGAAATAGTGCGTTATGAAAGAAGCAAAAAAATTTTGCTTCTCTATGGGCTTCTGGTGTTAAGACAATATTATCCATCTTTCTCTTTTTTAAAAAAATAATATCGTAAGTATATAAAATCATATTCAAATATTTAGATACGATGCAAATATTTTCATCCATCAAAGTTTCAATTACTTTTTAACCATTAAGTTTTTTTACTTATCTATATTAATATTATTTTTTAAATTAAAAAATAATTTTACTTTTTATAATCCTTTTTATTTTATTTTTTCAACATTGTAATTAATTTTTGATATGGACTAGTTGCATAATATTATTTCTTTCTTTATATTTTAATGTTTATTTTTAACTAATAAGAAATAAATATTATTTTTAACAAATAAGCAATAAATCTTATATATATGTATCCAAAGGAATATTTATAAGTTTAAATTATTTAAAAAATTTAGTATGAATCTCTTTTCTTAACAAAATGAGATTATATCTATTTAATGTGTAGCTTAGATTCTTTGTTAAAATTTTATCGCAACTTAGATTCTTATATATATATATAATTTTATCACATATATATATATATATTCATATTAAAAATATCAAATATTTTCTTTTCCTAAGCTAACAATGTATATTGAAAATATTTTATTATTAGCACTTATTTTAAATCTTAAAATTTGATCTGCATATTATATTATTTGCATAATTATTTTAAATATAACTAGTTATGGAGTTAAAGCATAATTTTTTCATCCTTTTTTATCATTTGCATAATAAAAGTACTTTCATTATATTATAGCCAAACAAATATATAATGCCAAAAGTACTTTTACTTCAAGTACTTTTTACTAAAGTTCTATTGTAAGGAGCACTTTTTTAAAAAGTACTTAATTTCACAGCGGGGCCAAATGGGGCCTTATTCTAATGCCATGGCATTAGATTTTCTATTTGCCAATTACCCAACGAACATTTCAAATGTCATGGCGCTTAACTTGTCTTTTTCACTTTTATCTAAAATTGACTCAAAGTGATGCCTTTTGCATATTTTCAACAGTTTTAACACCTAAAATGGCAATTAACTCTATTAAGTGCAATATTTAAGTAAAACTAATGAACTTATATCAATTGAGGATCCAAAATAGGTGAATTTAGGTATTAAAATATGATAAAATATGAGCTTATCATATTTTGTTTTGATAATGAGTGCCTTGTTGCTTTTAATGCCTTGCAAGGAAAACTTACTTCCACTCTGATTTCTATCTGTTCTTGATTGGTCTACTCCTTTTAAGCTTATGTGTGATGCATATGATTTTGCTATTTGTGTTGTGTTAGGAGAGAGGATAGATAAATTGCCTTATGTGATTCAGTATGCAAGCAAACTTTGAATGAAGCACAATTAAACTATTCTACAACTGAAAAAGGACTTTTGGCAATTATGTTCACTTTAGAGAAGTTTCACTCAAATTTGATTAGTTCTAACATAATTATCTATTCTAATCATCTTGCCTTGAAATATCTGGTAACCAATAAAGATGCCTAACTAGGATTGATTAGGTGGGTCTTACTACTTCAAGAATTTTATCTAACAATCGAGGATAAGAAACAAAGTGAAAATGTTGTAACTGATCATCTATCTAAACTTATAGAAGAGATTGATTTTGAGAAAGGTAAAGATGAATAAATTACTTCTATCTGTGAGATTTTTTTCTAATGAATAACTCTTTTCTATGCAGGAAAAAGAGCCTTGGTATGTTGATATTGCCAACTAATTGGTTAAAGGAGTTTTTAATCTAAGTTTGAATTCGCAAAGAAAGAATTGGTTGATGTTTGTAGTGAAACACTACTTTTGGGATGACCCAATTCTTTTCAAACTTTGCTTGGATCAAATCATTTGATGTTGTGTATGTGAGAAAGAGCAGTAGAGCATTTTGAGTCATTTCCGCATATTGAGCTATGGAGAACATTTTGGAGGAAAGAAGTCTGCTCTCATGGTATTTCAATCTGGATTTTACTGATCAACTATTTTTAAGGATGCTCATACCTATTGTACCAAGCAGTGTTATCAGAACTAGATTGGACCAACTAGTTTGACCGCCAACCAGTCTAGGCACCAGTTCGAGTAAGGTCGGTCTGGTTTGATTCAAAAAAACTAATTGAACTGGGAGAACTGCGGTTTGACTGGTGGACCTAGTTAACCCGATTCTCACTTAAAATTAAAAAAATGATTTTAAAAAAATAAAAACTTACCTTATTTTATTCATTTTGTGTCCTTATCACCACGAACGAGAAGCGAATGCCCCTCGGTCCTTGTCTCGCTCTCCTCCCTCAATGTTGATGACTGAAGAAATCGCGTCACTGGTCGCTCTCATCCCTCTATGCTAACGGTTGAACAAATCCCATCTCCCTCTGCGCCGATGCCCGAAGAAAACCCTTATCTAACCACCATCCCTCTGCTCTGCCTGTTCATTTCTAGTGGCCAATGGTCGATCGACAATAGCCTATCATCACCAGATCCAACGCCCTCTTTCTCAGTCTCCCTCTTTGTCTTCGGTCGCCAGATCCAACGCCCCATCCATCGATGACATCCAGCATTGAAAAACCCCTTCCTTCTCTCTCCATCTCTATCTCTAATGGCAATCGACGACATCCAACATTCCAGCCATGGAAAATGGAAACACCCCTCCCTCCCTCCCTCTCTCTCTCTCCCAATCTTTGGTAACCAGATCTGATGTCAGCCATCAAAAGCCCCCTCCCTCTCTCTCCCTCTCCATCTTTGGTGGCCATTGATGACAGCCAATCATCGAAAATCCCCCTTCCTCTCTCTCCCTCTCTGTCTTTAGTTGCCAGATTCGATGGCAACAGTGTCCCTCCAGCTCTGGCATCTTCCACTTCTAGCTCCAACATCTCCATTGCTGACAATGACAGCTCCAATGTCTTTGGGGTCCCTTCCAGCTCAAGTAGTAAGTTTTTTTTGCAGTTTTGAAATCTATGCTTGATTATTTTCTATTTTTCAAGCCTATGATTTTTGTAATTTTAGCAATTGACATATGTTTGTTATAGATGCTTAAACCTTTGAATAATTATGTGAATTCTACTTGTAGTCTTTTAAAATATGTCCAACCAACTTGAAAACTATTCTACCCTATCGGGATCAAATGCAACACCTCCTATTACTCCTGTTAGTACTATAGAATCAAAATCCCATTCAACAAGGGGAAGGACTGATATTACATGGAATCATGTTTCAGAGTTAGAAAAAAATAAATTTAAATGACTGTATTATGTAAAGATTTTCAATGGCGAAGGGATTCACAAGGTGAAAAAGCATCTAGCTAAGATTAAGGGTGATGTTTCTCCTTGTAGGAAAGTTCTACCAAAGATTTTGTTAGAGATAAAAGAGGACATTGAAAGCACTATTTCAATAAATAGAAAAAACTATTTACTCTGAAACCTAGCCCATTGTCATCATTTATAACTGTTAATGAGGATGTTAAGGATGATGCTAAGGGCCCTAGTTTTAAAAGAAATGCAGAAGATGATTCCAGAAAAATGAAGGGATTAGCAAGAGGCAAGCAACCATCAATTAGAAGTGCTATGGCTGATAAAGATGCCATTGAAAGAGACATATAGAAATTGTAAAGTGGTTTTATGAGTCATGTATTGCATTTAATAAGACAAATTCTCCATGTTTTCAAGCAATGTTTGATTCTATATTAACAATTGTCTATGGATATAAAGCACCTACTTTTCATGATTTGCATGGTTTCTTGTTGAAAGAATACATTGATTCTTTCAAAGAATTATGGAAAGAGTTTGGTTGTACAATTATGGCTAATGAATGGATAGATAAGAAGAGAAGGACTTTAATAATTTTTTGATTTATTATGCTAATGGAACTGTATTTTAAAATTCCATTGATGCCTCCAAGCATGCAAATACTAGTCAGATTCTTGCTCAGTTGCTTTTTGGTGTTGTGGAAGTTATGTTGTCCAAGTAGTGACTGATAATGCAGCCAACTACAAGCTTGCAGGTTATTTGTTAAATCAGAAATATCAATATATTGTATGGACACCATGTGCAACACAGTATCGGGATATGATGTTGGAAGATATTAGTAAGTTCGATGATGTTAAAGAGTTAATCAATCAACCTTGGAGTATTAGCACTTTTATTTATAATCATGGTTTTGTTTTGAATTTGATGAGAAAATTTACAGATGGGAAAGAAATTATTCAACTAGCTATTACTCAGTTTGCAACTCACTTTCCTGCACTTCAAAGTTTGTTGAGTTGTAAAAATCAATTGCAAGCTATGGTTACAAATAAAGAATGGGTTGAAAGCAAATGAGTTAAAAATCAAAAAGGCACTATTGTATCTAATTTGATTCTATCTACTGCATTCTGGGATAAATTTTTATGGTTGTGCAAGCCTTTGAGCCACTTGTTCATGTATTAAGAATGGTAGATAATGATGAAAGGCTATCCATGGGATACATTTTTGAAAGTATGCAGAGAGCTAAGAATGTTGTGAAGAAAACACTCTTGAAATTTAAGATAAACAGTGAAACCTTCATCTCAATTGTAGATTCTCGATGAGACCATCAACTTAGTCGACCTCTTCATTTAGCAAGCTACTGGCTCAATCCAAAATTTCAATATGATATGGATGATGAAACAAGAGTGTTGACAATGCAAGGGGTTAATGATTCTCTTCATCAGGTATGCCAAGGTAATGTTCAAGTGCTAGTGAAAATTAATCTAGAGCTGGATACATTTAGATATACAGATGAAGATTTTGGAATTCTAGACGCAATAGCTTCTCATTGTTCCTTAGCTCCAGGTATCGTTATTTAGATTATTTCTTTTAATTATAAATATGGGTAAGATTGCTAACTTAGTATATCTATTTTGTTTTTAGCTATTTGATGGCAAATTTATGGAGCTTGCACTCCAAATTTGCAAAAGTTGGCTGTAAAAATTTTAAACCAAACATGCAACTCTTCTAGATGTGAACATAACTGGAGTGTTTTTGAACATACACACACTAAGAAGAGGAATCATTTAGAGCATCAAAGATTATGCGACCTTGTATATGTTCATTACAATCATGGTTGTTAGATAGGTAAATCTAAAAACAACTTCTATCGATTCCATTACATTTTAAGTTTATAATTGAAGTCTACTATAAATTTTTATAGGAAGAAAAAGAAAAAGCAATATTTTGATATGATATATTTAGAAGATATGGATGTTATGGAAGAGTGGGTTGTGGAAGAGGAGTCTTCTCTATTTACTATTGAAGATGTTGATAATTGGTTCAAATGGATTGACCAAATAGTTCATAGTTTACAAGAGATGATGAAGGCTTTGGTATTCTATTTTAATTTTATAAAAATTAGACTTTATTACTATTTTACTAGGTTATGATTTACTAATATTCAATTTTTTGTATGTATTTTTAGGATCTTTGGTTGTGGGAGTAGAAGATGAAGCTTATAATGGAAATTAGGAATTCAATGTTGAAGATTATGAGACTTTTTTGTGATAATATATGTAGCATTGTAGCTTTGAATTTAGAATTTTGATGAAGTGATAGATTTATGATTGTAAACTTTATAAGTTGATAATGTTACTTCTTTGACTGTTGTTTTAATATATCATTTGGTTAATTTATAGATTAATGATTCATGATTGATTATTCAAAATGGTATTTATGTGTGAAAAAATTATCATACTATTATTGATTTGTTGTTATTTATCATTTTATTTTAGATATATTTGAAGTTTTAAAGTTTAAAGGAGCATAGATGTCAATTGGGAAGAGTGAAGACTAATGAAATATTACAAAATTTTAAGGTAACTTTATTTAACCATGTTATTATTGTTTTTTAATTGCATAGTTACATAATAATGAATAATAATTATGCATTTATGCTTTTTTATTTTGATTATTATATCTTATTGTTTAATGTCTTGGGCTATAAAATTATTGCTTCATGCATAATATAATTATTATATTATTCAAAAATTTATAATATTTATATATTTTTAAAATTATTAAAAATTTATGACATCATAATTATATTATGACGATGTCATGATTCAAACTAGTTTGATTGAATGGTCCGACCGGTTCGAACCGAACCAGCTCATTGGCCGGTTCAATTACTAGTTCGGTTCTGATAACATTAGTGCCAAGTGAGATAGGTGCCAGAGAATAGGTCACATTGGTAAAAGAGATGACATGCCACTCACAGGTAATTTAGTTTTTGAACTATTTGATATATGAGGCATTGATTTTATGGGCCCATTCATCCCTTTCAATGGGAACATGTACATTTTTCTTATTATTGATTGTGTGTCAAAGTGGATTGAGGCAGTGGCCACTAAAACTAATGATGCTAATATTGTGCTTAAATTTTCAAAAGATAAGATTTTCTCCAAGGTTAACACTCCAGGAGTAATTATTAGTGATAAAGGTACTCACTTTTGCAATAATGTGTTTGCAACATTTTTGAAAAATTACAATATCACTCATCGAGTAGTAACACCATATCATCCACAAACTTCTAGATAAGTTGAAATCAGCAATAGATAGATCAAGACTATTATGGAAAGGATATTAAACACTTCAAGGAAAGATTGGGTAATGAAGCTAAATGATGTACTTTGGGTGTACAAAACTGCTTACAAGACCCCAATTGGAATGAGTCAATATAGGCTTGTATTTGGTAAAGCATGTCATTTACATGTAGAGCTTGAGCACCAAGCATATTAGGCAATCCAAAAGCTGAATTTTGATTTACAGAAGGCCGGTGAGGAAAGGAAGCCTTAGTTAAATGAATTAGAGGAGTTGAGAGATGAAGCTTATGAAAATGCAAAGATTTACAAGGAGAGAAAAAAGAGATATCATGATCACATCCTTTCTAAAAGATGTATTGAACCAGGAATGGAGGTTTTGTTGTTGTATGATTCAAGGCTACATTTGTTTCCAGAAAAATTGTAATCCCAGTGGGTTGGTCCATTTCTAGTAACACAAGTGTTTTTGCATGGCGCTGCTGAATTGAAGAATTTGAGGAATGCAAATAAGTTCAAGTTCAGTGGTCATTGAATAAAGAGAGAGAGAGGGAGAGATGAAAGATGCCATGCCAATGCAATTGAGTGAAGTTATGGATTTTCAAAGACTATAAACCATCAACTCGTCTTGCATAGACATTAAATAAATTGCTTCCTGGGAAACAACCCAAATTTCTGAACTTTCTTTGTTTTCTTAGAATTAGTTTAGTGATTGCATGTTTCTTAATTTTCATTAGTTTTGGCTTGTTAATTTTGTATATAATCATGCATATTTTAGGTAGTTTTTATCATCACCTTATGTGTTAATGCTTGTGTTGCAAGTTGATCATATATATCAAACATGTAGGAATTGATGGAGGAGGTTTCTTTCATTAAAAAATTAAGTGATCAAGTGGATAGTAACTTGGGTGCCATAGCGCCCAATTGAAGCAGTAATACAATGAACATTCTAAAGACTTGGGCGCCACAATGCCTGTAAGATGCATATTGCAAGGAGTTCTTGAGAGAGTTAGGCGCCCTATTGCCCAAGCTAGGCTCGCCGCTCACACATTGCAAGCTTGATCCACATGTCCATTGACTTGGGTGCCATAATGACTAGAAGGTTCGGTAGCTAGTTCATGTCTAGCAAGTTGGGCATCGACGAAGTGCCCATTTGTATTTAGGCCAACCAAATCATTTCAAATCCCATTGCAATGTTGGGTGCTTGAACCTTTTTCCCTCCCATTCAAACCCACCCCTATTAGTTCTATCCACTTAGTTTTGATGACAACAAAACTTTACTAATAAAGCTAATAAAAGTTGTCAAGATTTTTATATTATAGAAATAGCTTCAGAAGAGAAGTTCGAAGAAAGTGAAGAGTTCACAAAGAAAGTTTAGAATCCATAGATACATTTCAGAGGGTGTTCCAGAAGAAGAAAGAATTTAGACCATAGAGGATACAAGAAGTTTCAAAAAAATTAGAGTAATGTTTGGAATATTCAGTGGAGGCATTCTAAATTCATGGAAAACTTCAGAGGCAATGTTAAGAAGACACAGAAGATTCAAATGAAGTGTCATAGGTTTTAGAGTAAGTTTTCAGAATGCTATGTCTCAAGTTTTAGAGTAGAGTTTAGAAGCTTCAGAACTTGAATGCCAAAGTTTTAGGGGGAGTTTTCAAAGCTTCAAAAGTTGCATTCAACTTCAAAAGTTAGTTCATAAACTTCAGAATTTACATCAAGAGATTCAGGAGGAAGCTTTCAAGGGATGTATTCTGACTCAAAAGAAGTTTCAGAAGCTTTAGAGGAATGCATTTTGAGTTTCAAAGGAAGTCTCAAGCTTAGGAGCTTATTTAAGGTTTACTTCAGAAGCTTCAGAGGTTCTTCAAATAAACGACAAAAGATGCATTTTAAGTTCAAAAAAGAACCTTCTATAATCTAAAGGTTGCAAGTTCAAAAGTTTAAAATGTATGAAACTTAAATATGAAAGCTTTAGAGTATGATGAAATGAAAAACTTCACATATCAAAGGAAGGCCTAAGCTTCAAAGGTCCTATAAAGTAGCTTTAGAGGATAAGGAGTGCTTTAGAGTTCAAAAGAATTAATCTAAACTTAGTTCAAATACTTTAGAAGTGCTTCAAAGTTGTTTCAGATGTTTGATAGAAAATTCAGAGGATAACCAGCAATCGTTAGAACATCAGCATCTAAAAAGAACAATCTGAGCATGATATTTTAGCTTCATATGTTCTGAAACTCAATTTTAGCAAGTTTGAAACACACCTATGAGACACTACAGAAGATGTCAGTTCTAAAAGAGCTCAAATTTTGCTCAACCTTTAGAGATTTTGAAACTTATTTTAGAGGTTCTGAAGCAACCACTATTCTAAGCAATCACAAAGCAGCGCTCAAGCCCCAACCTTTAGAGGTTCTAAAACTTATGTTAGAGGATCTGAAGCAATGGTGACTCTAAGAACTCATGGCAGAGCACTAAATTGAAGCAAATGTATTGCACATATTGGAAAATGCTAAGTCATACCTCTAAAGTTATAACTTCAGAGACTCTAAAACACCATCGAAACATTGCAACAGCCATCTGCTCATTATTTCATGGTTGAGTTACAAAATTTCATTACTGAGTCACCAAATTCAAAGAACACAAAACGTAGTGGTCAAAAATTCAAACATTTTCTTTCATTAAATGAACTCCAACTACCTCCAACATCTAGAATTTAAATTTGAGTATAAAAGGAGTAAATCTAGGATTTTCAAACCAACTATTGCAGGCATTAACTAAGCTCCCATTTTTGTTTACTCAAAGTGACTCAAAGCCTTTAAGTCCAAAACCTTCAGCTACTCTTTGAAGGCTCTCAACCAATTTCCGGGAAGCAAATCTCATTGTATTCAGAGCTTTTTAAGTCTTCCCTTGCTGCATTAGAGAAACACTTTATAAAAGTGTAAAATCATTCTTTTCTTATTTCTATGATTCCCTTGAGTTAGTGTTGGAGGCTAAACTCAAGAAGTGCAAAATTGACTATTAGAGTGTACCTCACAATTATCTTGCTAACTTGTATGCATGCCCCCTTGAGCTAGAATCAAGAAGAGAGCATAGGCATTGAATATTTATAAACACCCCCCCCCCCCCCCATTGAGCCGAAATCAAGAAGAGTGCATAGGTAATGAATATTTATACACCCCCTTGAGCTAGAATCAAGAAGAGTGCTAGGTGCACTATTTGTAATCTATTATATGAGATGGTGGAACCCAAGTAATTAAGGAGAGTATTTGGAAGACTAGAATAGAAAAGTTATCTCTAACCACTATAAAATCTCTATCTATTGTTCAGTTTATTTGAGTGCTTGTATTATTTATTTCATTAAACTATAAAGGTCTTGATCTTTTAAAGGGGTTTAAATAGATTTTTTATTAACCCAATTCACCCCTCCCCTCTTAGGATATGCCAAGCCTACAAGACATAACAATTGGTATCAGAGCAGGCTACAAAATACTTATAAAGATTCAAATGGCAAACCCATCATCCTCATCCCATGTATTTGCTGAGGGGCAACCCTCTAGCCAACCACCCTTATTTGATGCCACAAACTTTGCATACTGGAAACTAAGGATAAAACATTTCAATATGGTTAGTGACATGGCTTCATGGAAAGCCATAATAGTGGCAATAACCCTTCTTACATTTGAACTTAGGATTTCTATAAAAGAAGAGACAAGTTTAGAATAATGCAAAATCTAGGAACTCATTATTTTGTTCCTTATCGGAAACTAATTTCAACATAGTCTCATCCTACACCACCATCAAATATATTTGGGACAAGTTGATATCTATCTATGAAGGTTCCTCCCAAGTTAAGGGAACTAGGAGAAATATACTTATAGGAGAATTAGAGAACTTTAGGTTGAGAGAAGGAGAGAGCATTTATGAAATGTATGCACTTTTTTCTAAAATCACTAACACTCTTAAAGGTTTAGAGAGAGAAATTTTAAATTCTGAGCAGGTTATGAGGATTCTGAGAGCACTGCTCGAATCCTAGAACCAAAATATAACAGCAATAGAAGAAGAAAAAGACCTGAACATGCTCAAGGTCAATGATCTTATCACCTCATTAATGTCTCATGAGCTGATCAAAAATAAAAGAGAAGAGCCAGTCAAATAGAAGAAAACAATGGCTCTTAAAGCAGCACCGAGTCAACTTCACATACAAAAGATGAAGTTGCTACACTTGCCAGTAATTTTAGAAAATTTGTAAGAATCAATAGAGCAAATGCCTTAAGAAAGCAACCCAGACAAGAAGAGAATAAAAGAATAGAGAGAAGAAGAAACATGCCCAAATGTTACAAATGCAATGGAATTGGAGTCCAAATCAAGAAACCAAGGAAGAGACATGTACATGAATGATGAGGAGTCTTCAAGCACTAGCTCAAGTGGAAGAGATAACAAAGAAGTGGGGAACCTGGCAAGAATTTGCTGTATGGCTCATATAGAAAATTAGTCCACAAGTCACTTCTCCACCAAAGATCAATCTGAAAAGTGCATAAATGAGTTGGAACCTAAGGTAAACTCTTACTATTCTTATGCCTCTAATTCTTCAAGCTCCACCAGTGTTATAGTAAATGCAACGAGCTTGATGAATTACAGTAATCATATTACTATATTTTTAATGAGTTTGAAACACTTGGACAAAAATTCACCTAGAAAAATAGACACTTTGATGCTACTATCAAAGTAAATGCTATTCTTACAGAAAGATATCTATCTCTACAAAAAGAAGTTAGAAACTTAAAGAAAGATATAGAAATATTAAATAGCATGTTGAACAAAATTCTCAAACCCAGGAGAATCAATATTGAAGTTCTTACTTATAACTAGACAAAAGAGTAAAAGAGGACTTGGGTGTGAACAATCCAATGGTGATGAACCACAAGTAAATAGAAAGTTTAGTGGGTGGACCAAGGGCATGAACCTCACTGACAGAGAGGAAATTTTCCTAATATTAGAAGGTTCATAGGACACTCTTAGGTAAGAAAACCAGTGGCATATAACATAGCAAATAGAATTCCCAGCAAATGTCATTTTTGCAATAGAGAATGACATAAAATATATGATTGTTATGCAAGAAAGTAGCAAGGAAAATGTGCGAGATTGAAATAGAGGCCTAAGGAAAATGCATGGTCTTTTCTCACACACAAAATCACTAACAAAAATGGACTCACTACTTGGGTACCAAACAGATGAGAAAAATGTTTATTTTGTGATTGCAAGTAAGTTTTAAAGCTATCACTAGAAACACCTAGTTCATGGACAGTGGATGCTCAAGACACATAACTAAGAACAAAGACCTCTTTAAGGAGTTGAAGCCAATAAATTGAGGGACAGTCAGATTTGGCAACAATGATAAAGGCTTTATCAAGGGTATAGGTAAAATTTTTGGTTTATATATTGCATGCATCAAAGATGTATTATATGTTGATGGTCTTAAGCATAACTTATTAAACATTAGTCAATTATGTGATAGAGGTCATAAAGTTATGTTTGAATCATTCATATGTAATGTATTCAATGTTGATGGAAGTCTATTGTTCAATGGAAAAAGGCATGGAAATATCTACCTTGATCATCTAGATGAAATCAAAAGAAAATGCCTAATTATAGTTAATGATGACCCATGATTGTGGCACAAGAGAAACAGACATATTAATATGTCAAATATCAAATCTCTTTGGAAGAAAATTTTAGTAAATGGTCTACCAAAGCTAAAATATGACAAGGATCAAATATGCAAGGCTTGTTAATTGTTGAAACAGACTAAAATGTCCTTTTCATCCAAGAATGAGGTGTCCATATCTAGACTACTAAAGTTATTACACACGAATCTATTTGGACCATTCGACATTATTAGTCCTGGTGGGAAAAGATATGTGTATGTCATTGCAGATGACTACTCTAGGTTTACATGGGTGATGTTATTAGTAAGCAAAGATGAGGCATCTTCTATATTTTCTACTTTTTCAGAGCTTCTCCAAAATGAGAACCAACTATCTATTATTTCAATCAGAAGTGACTATGGAGGTGAATTTTAAAACAAAAAGTTTGTTGACTTTTGTGAAGAAAAAGAAATTCACCATAGCTTCTCATCCCCTAGAACTCTACAACAAAATGGACTTGAGGAAAGAAAGAATGGGACAATCTAAGAAATGGTAAGAACCATGCTAAACGAAAGTAAATTATCCAAAAGATTCTATGGAGAAGTAGTTAGCATTGCTTGCCACATGCAAAATAGAGTTACCATTAGAGCTATCCTGAAGAAAACTCCTTATGAGCTTTGGAAAGGAAGAAAATCGAACATTTCATATTTCCATTCTTTTGGTTATGTATGTTATGTACTGAACATTGGGAAGGATAACCTTAGGAAGTATAATCCAAAAAGTGATGAAGCTATCTTCCTTAGTTAATCTTCCGATAGCAAAGCATTTAGAGTTTTCAATAAGAAAACTTAAGTTGTAGAAGAGTCTATGCATGTAACTTTTGATGAATCTAGATTAACCTTTGATAGTGGTGCAAGTGAAGTTACAAAAAGGATGTTGAAGTTGCAACTGGAAAACCAAGGGGGAGAAGGAACTTCAAAGCATAATGGTAATCAAAATTCAGAAACTGAAGAAGAGGTAAGTGAAGGTAATGTTCTCTTCCAACATCCCACTTATTTGAAATTGATGCATTCCATCCTAGAGATCAGGTTGTAAGTGATATCTATGATGGCAATAGAACAAGAAAATTCATCCAAAACATTTGTGGGCACTTGCTTTTATTTCCAACATTGAACCCACTTGCATTGATCAATCTCTTGATAATGAAAATTGGATAATTGCAATGCAAGTATAGCTAAACCAATTTCAAAGAAATAAGGTTTGGGAATTAGTTCCAAGACCTAATCACACTAATGTAATTGGAACTAAATGGGTTTCTAGAAATAAACTGGATGAAAGTGGACTTGTTTTGAGGAATAAAGCAAGGTTGGTTGCTAAGGGGTATTCCCAAGAAGAGGGAATTGATTTTAAAGAGTCCTGCGCCCTTATAGCGAAATTAGAAGCTACAAGGATGTTACTTACATTTGCATCTTATAAGAACTTTAAACTATTTCAAATGGATGTGAAAAGTCATTCCTTAATGGGTATCTAAATGAAGAAGTGTATGTAAAGTAACCTCTTGGTTTTGAGCTTGATGATCAACTAGACCACGTGTATAAACTTACTACAGAAATATTTTATATAATTATAAAATCTTTGTTTTCTTATTTCTATAATTCCCTTGACTTGGTGTTGGAGGGCAAACATAATAAGAGCAACATTGACTATTGGAGTTTGTCTTGCAATCATCTTGCTAACTTGTATTCACGCCCCCTTGAGCTAAAACAAGAAGAGTGCTAGGTGCACTATTTGTAATCCAATATTTGAGTGCTTGCATTATTTATTTCATTAAACTACAAAGAAGGTCTTGATCTTTCAAAGGGATTTAAATACATTTGTTATTAACCCAATTCACCCCTCCCATCTTCGGTTGTGCCAATCTTATGGAGCCTAACAACCCCTTTGAGACAAACCAACATCACAAATCTCCACTTCTTTCATTACTATTTCCAAAAGGCCATTTTCAAAATTTTCCACCATCCAAATCACATTCATACACATCAATTGCAACTAAGATTTCATCTCCTTCATTAAGAAAATTTTGCAATAATTGGGTTTTTCAATTGAAAGTTGGGATTTCTTACAAATAAAGGATTTCAAGTTTTTTTCATCAGTTGAATGTTGCATTTATTGTGGAATTATTTGAAGATTAGAAGAGATTATAAGAATGATTTATATTGATATGAGAAGAACAGGTTGTGAACACAACCTATTTATGGAAAATCCCAAGTGAGCATAGTGCTTTATGTTGTTCCTGGTAAGACTGCTTAACCCAAGAGGGGAGGGGTGAATTGAGTTTACAAAAATTTCTTTCTTAACCCCTGTCAAATTAATTTTCCTCTTTTTGTGCTTGTGCACAAAGTAATATGAAATAAATAAAGAAATAGTAAAGTGCAATGAGAGTAAAGCAATCACACAAGAGACATAATTTTTATAGTGGTTCAGGCAACCCTCTCTACTCTACTCTTCTAAGAGCATACCCCTTATGCCTTGGGTTCTACTATCTCATATAATGGAAATATAATAGTACACCCAACATTCTTCTAGATTCCAGCTCTAGGGGAGCGTAAACATAGTGCAACCCACACTCTTCTAGATCGGTCAAGGGGGCATAAATTAGTTCACTAAGCAATCTTCTAGATCAGTTCTAGGAGGCATAAACTAGTGCACCAAACACTCTTTTATATTAACTCTAGGGGGCATAAACTAGTGCACCAAGCACTCTTCTAAATCAGCTCTAGGGGGGCCTAAACTAGTGCACCAAGCACACTTTTGGATCTACTCCAAGGGGCATGAATACACAAATGAAGTAGAAATGGAGTTACACTTTGAGTGTGTTTCTTGTTGAGCCTTGGGGAAGACTAAAAGGGTGCTCTTAGTAGTTCTAAAAGTTATTCCCTTGTGTTGGAAAGAAGTAGGCCTTGAATGGAGATTGAATATGAAAGCTCTTGAATGAATATCAAAGGTTAAGGTTCTTGGCCTTGGGTTGCTAGCGGATTAGCAGCTCAAGGAAATCCTTCAATGTGAGTGCTACAACCCCTTCTTCCTCATAAAACAACCATTAGCTTCTCCTTAAATAACTCTTTCAAAATCTTGACTATTGGAGAAGGATGGGTTTTAGAGACAGAAATGCTTGTTCAACTTTAAATGTAGAAGAATGTTGAGATTTAATGTTGCTGCAATGTTCTTCTTTTCGGATTGGTTTTTAATAGCTGGAAACCCTACAGCACCATATATTGCCTAAAATGGGGACTGAACAGATCCGCATATTGAAAGCAAGAATTCTGATGAAGTTTATTATTAGTCACGTTTCTGCTGATTTCGGAAGAAGGCACAACATTTCTGTTGATTTCGGAAGAAGGCATGACTTTTAATTGTTTGAATTCTTCTAGAATTAATCTTGGATGAATTCTTTCTTTGGTTCATGTCTGCAATCAAAGCTTCTTCTCTTAGCATTTGTCCAAAGCTAGTATCAGATAAACTCTGATGGTGCAGACGGAGTCAGACTTGGATTTGGACAAAGTTTGCCTTCGTCTTTTCATCTTCTCATTCAAACAAACTCTTTTTACTTTGCATTTGTCCCAGGTTAATTTTGGACAAAGTTCATCTTTGGCTTTTTTCAGTCAAACAAAGTTCCTTCTCTTTTTGTGCTTTTATTCGAGTTCTTGGTGATTCAAACAAAGTTGCTCTTCTGCTTAGTCTCAGAAAAACTTTGGCTTGGTTGTTTTGGATTGTCCGAAGTTATATTTCTCGGATAATTTACTGATCTGGGTGAAAGAGTTAGTATTTAAAAGGTGTTTATAGAATGGCTCCAAAGATACAATGTATTTCCTCCCAAAGTTCTTCAATTCAACCCACCTTTATGAGTGAAGAAGTAGCGGAAAGATTCAAAAATTCAATAGTGGGGAAGAGATGCATTCAACACAGTGGTTTTGAAAACCCAGCGAGATCTTTTCATGCTAGTATTAGAGATCATAGTTGGGAAGAATTACTGAGCATTTGTGTGAAGCTCTTGTGCCTATCATCAGAGAATTTTATGCAAATGCAAGAGAGCACCAAGGAATGAAGGCTTTAGTGAGAGGGAAGTTGGTTCCTTTGGACAAGAAAACAATCAATCGGATGTACCAACTTCTTGATCTAGATAAAGATGGATATTTGTCTTTGATGAATCAATGACCCAGCTATGAAGAAATTATTGGATTTCTAGCTAGGCTAGGAACTTAGTGGAAAAGGTCTAAAACATTTGTACTCAACTTTCCTGCATCAGGCTTAAGGATAGAAGGAAACATCTGGCATTACATTGTTTCTGCTAAGTTGCTTCCTATGAATCACTTTACAGAAGTCACAGAGGAAAGAGTTATGCTAAATTATGCCATTTAGACTAGCTTCTCCATCGATGTGGGTAGAGTAATTAAGGAATCTATTATGTATATTATTAAAGAATTGATATAAGTGGATTTGGTCATTCATCCTTGATATATGATCTATGCTTGCAAACATGAGTGGCTACCAGTCCTACAAAAAAAATTCAGCACCCAAGGCCACCAATCACTCCTGACCTGATCAAGAAGCTTGCAAATAAGGAGGAAGCTATGGAAGAGGGAGCAGGCACTTCTCATGTGTCAAGATTTTCATACCCAAGCTCTTCACAACCAAGTAGATCTCAACAATGAAGAAGCGCACGATCTACCAACATTGAAATGGAAATTTCAAACTTGTACAATCAATTTTCTGAAATGCAAAACACATTGGAATAGCAACAACAAATGCAGAATTCCATGAATAGAAGATTTGATCAGTTTTTGGTTAGGTAGGAGAAGAAAATTTGATTATATGGTATAGTTCAACACTGCTCTGATTCAAATGGTTTCCAACTATGCTATCAACCAAGGACCAATTCAAGTTTAGTTTCCTCAGCCTCCGATAATTACCCACTATTCACCAACTTATGAACCTAAGGAAGTGCAAGATGATGATGAAGATGACTGAGTACACTCCACTTAGGAAAGTCTTGAACTCACTCTTTTCTTTTATATTGAAGAAAATGTTGTTTTCAATTTGGGGATTATGGTGTGTTTTTCTTGTGTTTTTTAGTGCTTTGTTTTGTTGTGTGTTGTTTCATATATATATATATATATAATTATGCTTGTGTTTGGTTTATTTCCTTGAGAATTGATTAGGTTTGTTTAATTGAGACCAATGATAAGAATGTGATGATTCGGTATAGCTTTTGAAAATGAAAGATGCATGCTTAGTCTGTGTGATTGATTTGAATACTTGTTTAGCTTTACTTAAGATTCTTTATACACTTGAGCACATAGTCATGTTTGTTTAATCACTTAAGTACTAAGAGAAGATTTATGTGACTGTGTAGACATGAATTATTTGAAGCTCTAGAAATTTTTTTAATCATTGTTCAACATAAAATTTTAGATGGCAAATCACTGAGAAGATAGTTTAGGCGTTCTTTGATCAGTTTGAGTCTTTCAAGCTAACCTAATACATTAATATCACTATTATTCCTATTGAGTCTTAATGAAAGAATGGCATATGCAACAGCATGCAATAGATGACCATTCGAGTTCTTTATTTGATTATATCATCTTAATCCTACTGAGCTTAAAAAACCATGCCTGCCCCATTAAGAGACATATGTTATGCACATGGATACTAAAAAAGGATAAGAAATCAAAAGAAGATAAGTTTGGTTGTGCTGTGCATAAAAAAAAGAGAATGTCAAAAGAATAGAAAAAGGACAAAAAGGAAAGAATAACAAAGGATTCACTATGCAAATGGGGGGATCACATCGCAATGGAAATCAAAAGAAAACAAGTTTGGGATTTGGTACTAATAAAGCCCACTAAATAAATAAATAAAATATGTGGAGAAGGAAGTCAAGAGAGTGATGTGAACATGCATTTGTTTGTCTCTTGCTTTGAAAATCCTTTATCCTTTTTTTATTAGCTAAACCAAGGCCCCATTACAAGCTTGAAAAGACCTATTGATTGTTAGTGTTGAGTTGTCAATATTAGTGTAGAATCATGAGAAAAATCAGCTTATGAAGTTTTGAATTCAAAAGCTAATAGTTACATGAATTCATCTAAGTCACAAGTGATTGAATGATAATGGCTATATCTATTGGACACACATGACAAATTAAGAGTGAGTTGCAGCAAAGTTTGAGTTGAAATTCTAGACAAGCATAGTATTTTGTAATTTCTCATAAGCTATATTTATATAGAATCATTTGAGGTCTTTGAGAAGTGAACTTGATTAGCATTAAAGGTGTTGTTTTCTAAAAAAAATTGTATTGAGTGATTAGTTTTGTTTAGTTCTGTTTTGCTCGAAGACTAGAAAAATATCAAGTTTTGGGGTATTTAATAACTAAATTTATTCACTTTTATTATAAATCTTTTAAGCTTATTATTAGCTTGTTCTTAATAGATTTTTATGAAGTTTTAATGTGTGTTTATGTTGTTGTAGGAAATTAGAATTGGAAGAAAGGTGAGGGAAACATAGCATAATTAAAGAGGAAAAAGGAGGGTTTTAACGGAGTTCGAAAATGAAGGATAGGATCAAGATGGAAGTCAACTTGGGTGCCACAATGCCCACATTGAAGATTAAAAGTGGTTGGGACAGAAACTTGAGTGCCAAAGTGCTCACATATATTGTCTAAAGATGTGTGCTACCAAAGAGTTGGGCCCTGCGGTGCCTCAATTGCTATGAGGAGAATAGATGGGTAGAAGGTTGGGCACTAAAGCGCCCAATCAATGCGGACATGCATGTATTTTTAGCAACTTCTTTTTTTGTATAAGCTATGTCCTAATTTATGTAGAGGGGCACTTAAACCCTACTTTGGGGTGATAAAAAGATGGGAAAACGTAGAGAAAGGGCTTTTTGCAAGGGAGGCATAAGAGCAAGGGGAAGAAGAGAACCAAGTTCTACAACATACTAATCATGAAGAGTAATTTTTTTTACTTTTATTATGGACTAATTTTCTTTTTCTATGGTGTTGGTGGTTAATTAATTTAATTTTATCTTGTTTCATTATGTTTATTACAATAATTTGATTTATTTAATTGCTTGATCACTAATTTTATAAATTAAATTGAATGTCTGAGACGCGGTTATGGTAGATGCCTTATGCTAAATCAAGTGAGAGCTCTCTTGAATGAATAAATGAATAGATGGTTATAGTGAACGCCTTATGCTAAAGTATTCTATTTAGTTCATTAAAGTTTTTCTTATCTTAATAGATTTTCAACCTCAATTACACTACACACCATAGGTAATTTAATGAGTGAAAACACTTGATTTAAACCCGAAAGCCTAATTGTAATAATTATATATTGGATAGAATGAACCCAAGATAATGAATTGAAGCCAATATCCCAAAAATATAGGATATCAATGAGTGGTGAAATCAGAATCTTACATCCTATGAAATTTCTCTTTCATAATTTACTATTTTAGTTATTCTCTAAATTTTAGAATTTGATTTACTTAGTTCTCTTCTCATCTTTTTGATTTAGGATTTTTAGACTACAAGTAGAAAGATTGATTTGAATCAATTTGATCAATTCTCAGTGGATTGACCCTTGTTTTTGCACACTATACTGTAATAGACTCGTGCACTTATAAAGAATTAGAATTTGACCATCAACTAGTCAAGGACATATCTGTCAAAGTTAAACCTTAACGAATTTCTTTATAAAGAATAAACATCGACAGTTTTTGTGAAAAATGTCAACGATTTGTGTTCATTTCTGATAGTTATTTACACCTGTTTGACCTATTCTTTAACCTTTTTGAGGGAAAATCTCATAGCAATTATAAGGTTATAAAAATGAGAGATTAGGTCTAGAATATAGGAATCTTTGGAGTGAACAAAAGAGAATCACATAGAGTTAGATCTACAACGAATTAGATTGTTGCTAAACTCTATTTTGCTAGTGATCATGATTGACTTGAAGGTTGTGAAGTTCATTGAAGCTTGAAAATCACCTGGATGTCAACTTGGTTGTAAGTTGAGATTTATTTATTACTGATTTATATTTATTATGCCTTGGTTTGGGTTGTACACCAAGAGATAATTTGAATAATTATAGTGAGTGAAAGTAATTCAACTATGTAGTCACCTAGAGTTGTAGGTGAAGAGAATGCAAAATGTCATATTTTATTCCCTTAATACTTAAAATTCTACACTTATTTGATTGCTAAATATACTCATTATTCTTATATTTAGATTTAGGAGATAATTGGAGTGGTTAAGTGCAAAAAGAAGCCAATTGAATGATTTTGGATAATTTCAGCATCACTCCATATTCTGAGCATAACTCTCTCATCTGACCTCTTATTGAGATAATTAAAGATGTTCTAGAAATACAAGAAAACTTTCTACAACTTTCATGATGGGAGTTTTGAGAAATAAGTACAACATCAAGAGCAACTAAGAGGAAGAAAACAAAAAGGCAGGATGAAGTGCAAAGCAACAGCGAAGGAGCAAAGAGCAGTCGGAGGCAGCTGACTGGTGCCGCCGATGCCAACCCACTTCACACCACCACTCGACAGGCCAACAAGGTGGCGCCAGTGGCACTAATGGCCATTTACAAATTTTAATTATTTGCTAAAATTGCATATTTTGTGTATTTTTGCTATGTTTTAAATATCAGTTTCCTAGAGTTGTGGGGGGTTCTTTTGCTAGGTTTTCGAGAGGACTTCTTGGCAATTTTTGACAGAGAATCTTCTCTCTTATCTCTTTTCTATCTTATTTTCTTTGTCATTTCATGGCCCTGTGTGGCTAAACTTTTTCTTGGTTTAAGGAGACAAAAGCCTCAGAATCAGTATACTGTGAGATCTAATTTGTTTTAATCGTTCAATTAATACTTTGAGTATTAAATGTTCTTCTTTGTCCATGATTATGATTATTATGTTTAATTGTTAAGAGGCCTGCTATTTTATTATTCATTGCAATGTATTGCCAGATTAGGGTCACGCAGGGTCACGCCCCACCTTCTAAGGTGTGAGTTACCATTTTTGCACTGTATTTCACCTCGATTTGCCCACTTTTAGGGTTGGGTACTCTGTCCAAAATTTAGCAATGCCTCCTCTGAATTTCATCCATTCAAACCTATATAATATTTATCAAATAAAACAAAATGATAACATAAACTCTAAAACACACACCCAAACTCCCACAGCCCAATATCGGCCCGAATCATGATGGTAATATACCAAATTGGAGTCATATCAATCTAATACAATATTAAAATATACCAATTTATGATATGCCATACATTCCATTCTATATCAATTGACATTTTTGAATTACAATTATACAAATCTGGATGAATTATAATTATACATCACTTTGAACTCTTGATTACAATGATACAATCACATACAATTTCCAAATTCACATTTCTATACTACACATCCATTTTCTATAAAATATAATCATGATCACCTCTTTGGGCTCCCTTTCTTGACCTGCCAACTAAAAATATAAATAAAAAGGCGTGAGTCTGGGCAACTCAGTAAGCAAGCATGATTCAAAAATAATAATGAATAAAAATAACATGATCAAAACCAACACATAAATTTCAAATCTAAATAATCAAAATCTATACTCATGAAACCCTCATTAACATTATCAATTTAATCTCAAATGATTGCATTCAATCATGCCAATATACTTCATACATACATATTACTTTATCAATTTCTACATATCTTAATATCATATTTATAAATCATTTGCACTATTCCTCAACAATAAATAACCTTACCATAAGCAAAATACTAAGTATTCCAAACCATGGGATATACATTATCCCAAACATTCATGTACTCTCAAATCAAACATAAAGAAATGTGGGATATGCACTATTCCCAACCAAAACACAAATACCCGGTTAAATAAATGACATATTTCATATAGCCAAAAGAAAGAGCCTACTTACATAAGTGTGGAATCATAGCACCACACCAGAACAATTCTTTAAATTCTTTGATTCCAAATCCAAGTTCAATTAGCCCTGCATATATCATATATATCAAAAATTCAAGCCCCCTTTATTTCTTATTGAAGCGATTCATCAAATATATAACATACATTAACTTAACATTTTCATTAAGAAATAACCTCTAAATTCCATTTTTAGTCATACACAGTCACTTTAAAACTCAATTAACATTGAATTCTCCATAACACTAAGTTAATTGAGTTCCTAATTCATTCCAACCATTGCATAATGTCATTATATATAAATCCCCAATTCATTATTCACTTTGATTACTATTTTCTTCATGGATCACAACATAATTCGATTTTTTCAAATTTAAAGCATTTAAAAAACACTACAATTAACCGATTAATCATCTTCCCCATGATTCTCACATCAATCCATATGCAATTCCCCTAAAAAGTTACTGTTCACGGTTTACTTCAAACCCCAATGGAGCAAATCCAAAATTCTCATGCCCAATTCCATTCTAAACCATTATTATACAAGGATTAATCATTTCCCCTATTGTTTTATACATGAATCCCTACAAGGTTTACCCAAAAATCACTGTTTACAAAATTTATAAAACCCTAATGAATAAAAATTCATAAATTTGCCATTAGCCCCTTCCACTTGCAAGAATTCGACATTTACTCCATTTCCCACTGTCCAAATTCTTAATACTTAGACTTAGGGGCATGCTTGCATGATTCTCCACTAAAACAAGGAATTTCCCAAGCTCCAATGGCATGAATTTGGGCTAAACAAGATGGTTTCCAAAGCTAGGGTAAGAAGATGAATAAAAAGGATGGAATAAATGAAAAATGGAATAGGTTTCAAGCTTAAAAAGTCAATTTTTTTGGGTACTCCAACACATTACAGAACCTATGTCATGACATAGCAACCCTATGTTATGACAGGGAGCTTGCTAACTATTTAGTGTCCCAACATAGAAAACCTGTGTTGCGATATTGAGTTCCTGTGTCGCGACATTAACCTGCTGTCCCAATACACCACTAGTAATTTGAGCATAGCTTTTTCATATTATGTCCAAATGCCATGATATTTGAGGCATTGGAAAGATAACTACAAGCGATACAACTGTTATATTGAAAACTCTTTCCAAATAATCCAAAAAATCTGTCTAAAAGTCCAATAATGTTCATCTTATTATTTTTTTTTCATTTGAAACAACTTCGGTATATTAGTCATAACTTCCTCATACAACATCAAAATTGAGTGATATTGATTCTAATGGATAGATAATATCATCATATACAAATTCTATGTTGAACACATTTTCTAATTAGTCCATTAACATGTCAAAAATCAATCATAATGAACCCACTTCTCAAATTCAGTATTTTCATAATACACACTTGTGCTCCTTTAGTTTTCTTCCAAAATTTCTACTTTTTCTCTCATTTATCATTCTTAGACTTTTAATTATTACATTTCCCATTAATTTTGTGCATAATAATCCTGAATTACTCATTTAGGAAATTAACTATCACTTCAAACTCACTTGATAACCCATTCATTACAAAGGCTAATTAAAAATCAAAATTCACACTTATAAGAATCACTAATGGCCTCATTTCACAAAAAATACTTTAGAAATTGTAATAAGCATTTCCTACACATATCATAAATAAAATGAGACTTGTTCATACCATTCACTATCTAATTTGAGGTTAATTATCAAAAATCACCTATTCAGTTGTTTTTACCAACATTTTTCTGCTATAAATGACTCCATATGCAATTTTCATTTCAAATTGCATCCAATGATCAATCTAATATTCCACAAACATTACAATATGAATGATGACCATTCTAGGGCATTCATATTGATCATAATTAGGTTTTTTCCCAAATTCATCATTTCAGTTCTTTTTCTTCTCACTAACTTTATATAAAACTCAAAATAGTGAATTTTATAAAATTCATTGAGTAAACTCTACCCATTTTCACATTTCAAACACTACAGGTGTTATAATCTCCCCTCCTCACAAAACATTTCATCCATGAAACTTTCAAGATCAAGTAATTTTTGTTACCATCTCAAATTTATAATCAAATCAAAACTGACGTATCCGTATCCATATAATACACCACGCAAGCTGTGACTTTCTTATCATATAACTTGAATATTTACAAATTATCCTTAACTAATAGAAAAATTATGTACATAATGCTTAATTTAACAGGCTAATTGATTCGATCAGCTTTACGTATCTCTTAAAATCTTGGAATGCATTACAGTTTCATCACTATGCATTTTCACAATTTGATCCAAATAGGGTTTAAACGCCTTATTTTATCCATTCTATGAACAAAACAATCAAGTTCATATAAGATTAGCTCTTTCCAATCATTATGGAAATAACTATATCCATAAGAACCATACCAGCTTCACTTATCAATAAACCATTTTTCAATTCAGCTTTTATCATAATGATGACATAAATTGAATGTCATATAATTTTCCACAATTTTACAAGAATACATGTTCTCATTATACCTACACTATGATAATACAACCCATATCACAAGTACTATGCAATCTCATTCCATATTACTATCCATATATATTCCATCATTCATCCATTACCAAATTGATCTCACATATGCAAATGGAACTACTATCATGTGGCCAATACAAATAATAACCAAAAATTTCTAACTAAGGGTCTATATCCAATCGACTCTACATCTCATACTTTGATTTGCCTACTACCAACCAGTACCATGCTCGGGAGGTTATCAAACAAGTGGACTCAGCCATTATCAAGTGGACACAGCATCACTAGTTGTTACATATGCCATGAATGTCATGAATGCCATGAATGC
>JAYJMB010017728.1:0-43535 GCA_036873735.1 Pouteria campechiana
CACATCGACCGTGCACTTGCGAGGTATTAAATTAAAACCTGGCCATCGAGTTTTGGACCATCAAGTTTTTGGCGCCGCTGCCGGGGACAGATGGAAGCCATCAAGTTTTTGGCCATCAATCGACGCGTCATACTGCCCTTTTTATCTGCCATTCCACAACTACCTCCTACATGAATACATGGCTCTACCATCATCCACACACTCCTTAACCATCCACACACTCCCCAACTATCCACATACTCCTCTCCAAAAGGCACACAAACCAGAACATCCCTTTCACTCTTCAATAAGTCAGGTCCATCCTAGCACTCCTGGCTAGAATCCTGCCAGGTCCACACAACCATACTGTTGTATCTAGTAGCACCCCACCCTCATTGCCTCACAAGAGTATCAATTCTCCATAAACACGCCTACATAAGCTACTTAGGCCAATCATAATAATCAGGCCATCCAGGCCAATAGTAACGCCCGGCTGAGCCGGCTGCCCACACAACTGCCCACTGGCTAACCAGGCCACTCCTCAATACATGGCGGAAACAGGTTAGCCCCACGGGCATCATAATATATATATATATATATATATATATATGAGTCACACTAGACTCTGCCAATTAAGCATCAAAATTGGAATTTACCGGCACTCCAAGGGGCGTCGAATATATATACATAATTTCTAAAATAAAATTCTTATTTACTACTTTATAAATATCTAATTAACATTAAATATTTCTATAGATTCTACCAAATTTCAAGTCAAAATAATGTAAATTGATCAATTTAAAATTAAAATATTAAAATATAAAGAAAACATGTTAGACAAAATTATCCATCTCTTGTTTTGCTCAAACTTTTTATGTTAATTCCACATGATATAATAAAATTGTAGTAAAACCTTTAGTTTAATTAATTCAAAATGAGAAGACTAAAAATAAAGCAAAATTTCAAATGGGTGGGATGCTATCAGTATCTGATTTTAGGGTATTTAATGTTCATATTTTTTTGAGAGGGTCAAACGATAGAATTTGTTCATCAAATTTGATATGCTAGTATTCGTTATATATATTTTAATCCCATATTTTTATTTTTTAAAAATTATATCACTAAATTAGATTTTAATCAACCTCAAGAGGGGTACTTGGTAAGGTGTCAGTGCACTGTTCATCCGAATTCCATTGTTTTCAATGCAATTTAATTCATGCTAATATAATACATTAATTATGGTTGCATGGGGTAGATAATTCATGTTTAAAATCATATAACTCATATACAAAAATTTCAGATTACAAGTGCCCAAATTGTAATCATTCGAAGAAATCAAATTAAATTTAAAATAACTTAAACAACTACCTGCTTTCCTTAATTAATTGAGAAATTTACACAAAACTTACACTCTAATTTACACCATTAATGATGCTTTAATCTCTTTCCAAATTTATAGCCTAATCATTGGAAAACGTTGCATTAAATTTCATAAAAAAACATTTCAAGGGAGCCTTTGATCTTAAACTTCTTTCATTATTTCATATTGAGGAAAATGTTTAGTTTAAGTTTGGGGGGGTGTTTTGGGATTTGCATTCAAGTGCATTCCATTTTTGGGCAAAATTTTTGACTTTAGGTAAAGATAGCTTCATGTCTTGATGACTTAGTTAAGGAAATTAAAGAGAAACTATGCTAAATGCTAAAATTGAATAGGTTTGGTCCTCTTTCGATGGCCTTTAACATATGCTTAGTTTTGATTGCCATTACACATGACTTAGAAGGAAGGATAAATCCTACCTTATGATTTAATGATTCTTGTGATAAGTCCATTTTTCATAAATGATGAAAATTTTATTGAACACACTATGTTATGATCATGCAAAGTGTATGTGGATTTTTTTGATAATGTTGTGAATTCAGTAATATAGTTTAATTAACATGAGCATGCTAGAACTTGTTTGATTATCCCTAAAGGTGAAATCCTTTATAACACATTTATTTAGAAGTGATTTAGGTATTCTTTGATCAGTTTGAGCCTTTCAAGCTATCCTAGTAGATTCATGTCACTAATGTCCTCATTGAGCCTTAATGAAAGAATGACATATGCAAAGCATATGATTGACCAACATTCAATTTTCTTTCTTTAGCCTCATTATCCAAACCTTTTCAATTTGAAAATCATGATTGACCTATTAAGAGACATATTCTGTACACATGGTTATAGAATCTCTTCATGAAGAGAAATTTTGTGTATGTGCTTTGTTAATCTCATGCTACATGCATGCTTTTCAATCAATAACATTCAATATAGTGATTCTAATTATCTCCATAAAACATTCCATAGACTTGCTTTTCATAATCCCTCTCCATTAATGTAGAAAACTCTATCCAGTTGGACAAATAGGTCTTTATTAAGCTTGTAATGGGCCTTGGGTTTAGATAACAAAAGAAAAGGAATAAGGATTTACAAAGTAAGAGCTCATAAATGACTTTGTACATGAAAGTTCACTCTCTTTACTTTTTTGGTTTGCTCTTCATTTTCTTTTTATGGGTTGTATTACTACCACATCCCCAAACTTATTTTCTTTCGAGTTTGTTGGGATGTGATCCCCATAATTTAAGGATGAATCCTTAGTGATTCTTTTCTTTTTGTCCTTTTTTTCTTTTTCTTTTTTCATTTTTCTTTTCAATAGCCCCAAACTTATCTTCTTTTGCTTCACTCACTACCAATCATGTGATTAAAATATGTCTCTTAATAGGTAAAGGATGGTTTTTCATGTTACAAGGGTCTAGATGATAAGGCTAAAGAAAGAAAAGTTGAATGGTGGTCTTTCACATACTTTGCATAGGTCATTCTTTCATCAAGGCTCAATGGGGATACTAGTGACAGTGATGTACTAAGCTGGCTTGAAAGGCTCAAATTGATCAAAGAATGACTACATTACTTCTAAGTAAACATGTTATCTAGAATTTTGCCTTGAGGGATAATCAAACAAGTTCTAACATACTTATGTTAACCAAAATATATTATTGAATTCACAACATTATTAACTAATCCATATACACTTCACATAATCATAACATAATGTGCTCAATAAAAATTTCATCATTCATGAAAAAAGAAAGACTTAACACAAGAATCATTCAATCACAAGTTAGTGCCTATCCTTCCTTCTAAATCATATGTAATAGCAATCAAAAATTAAGCATAGGTTAATGATCATCAAAATAAAATCAATGAATCCAATCCATTCAAATTCATCAATTTTGGACATTTACTCTCAGAGTTTCTTAGCTAAGTCATAAAAAGTGAAGCTCATTGAAGAAATTATATCTCAATTCAAAAAAAATTGCTCATAATTGAATAAAAATTCCCAAATACACCCAAACTTAAACCAAACATTCTTCTCAATGTTAAAAATAATGCATAAGAGGGGAAAGAAACTTTCTTATGGGGACATTTTCTTTTCTGATGGTGTAGGAAGTTCATTGTTGATGGTGTGCACAGCTTTTTGAATGGATCATCTGCATCAAGAAAAAGCAACTAAAAATTAAATTGATAAACTAAACTAAACTAATGAGAATAAACCAAAGAAAGAAAAAAGTTTAAAGCTTGGGTTGTTTACCAAGAAGTGCTTTGTTTATAGTCTCAACCCGACTATGGTCTCTGGTGTGCTGTCGTAGGTAGCCAAATTTAGAACCAATACTCCAATTAAATTACCTATAGTAGTGTGAGTAAGGGTCGATCCCACAGAGAGTATCTAGTTTATTTCTATGCTTATGTGAATAAGAATGGGGGGGTTTTAGTGTAATGAAAATAGCATTTGTAAAAGAAATCAATCAAAGAATCAAACCTTGGTCCAAGTCAACATCTACCATTAGAATCTCACAACTAATTATTGATATAGATATAAATCATTTCACACTTTGAATATTTACCATTGGAATTATTTTTTCCTATCTCCCCTTCAACATAGTTAATTAGAAACCCTTGCTTGATGATAGCTCAAGAGGGTGGTGAATTGAGATTTAAAATTTTTTAGCCAATAACTCAAGAGATGTGTTTAACATAAAAGGAAGTAAATTTCACAACACATATGCACATAATTTTTGTAGTGGTTTGGCCCTTTCTAGGTTCCTACTCCACTTCTCAAAGTTAGTCTCCTTTACTAAACTTAGGTTCCACTAAATACTTATTGGTTTTACAGGCTCATAAACAACTTAGTAGTTTTTCAAGCTCACCAGAAACTTTTACATGTTGGTTTTCAAGCTCACCACCAAACTTATACATGGTTTTCAAGCTTACCAACAAACTTATTGATTTTCCAAGCTAACCAGAAACTTTTACAAGCTGTTGGCTTTCCGAGCTCACCAACTAACTCACTGGTTTTTCAAATGAAAATGTACCAATTAATGGCTTTCCAAGTTTTGATCCATCGCTAATCAGAGTTTCTGAAGTAGTTCTTCAAAACTTTAAAGATAAGTATTTTCTCATCTCAGATTCTCTGAAGGTTGATCTTGCTATCAATGGTCATATTTTGTTCTTCTAAAGAACTTCTGAGATAATTCTGAAGTTTAAATTTTATTTTTGATATATTTCTTTGGGTCATGTCTTTTTGAAGATGTCTCCAAAGAGCTTCTGAGTTACTTCTGAGGATCTTCTGAGTGCAATATGAACACTCTGAATTAGTTTTGATAAGATTTTGATTGTCGGTGTTTCTTCTAAGTTAATTTTGAGGATAAATTTCAGAATATGATGTTCTTGTCTTTTTGAATTTGCTTCTAATAGCCTTTTGTATTGTTTCTAAAGATCTTCTAATAAGGTTTTGACTTCAAAAACTTCTTCTAGACTAATTTTGTATTACCATTATCAATCTTGAAAAACATTTCTAAGACTTGGAAGCATTTTTGAGGTTCTTCTAAAAAACTTCTAAATGTAGAGAATTCCTTTGAAGTGGACTGTTTAACTTCTGACATATTTCTGCATTTTGAAAATACTTCAGCCCAACCTTTAAAGTGTGATATTACTATGCCTTTACTCAGAGGAGGTTTTGAGCTTTTTTTGACGGGGCTCTAAAGTACGCTTGATTACTTCTGAACACTTCTAAGCTTTACATCATATCTCTAAAGGAATTCTAACATGCTTCTAAGAAATTTTTGAAGTGGTTCTTGAATACTTCTGAACTTCTGAGCTTCACACCATGTCTTTAAAAAAGTTCTAATATGCTTCTGAAATACTTCTAATTAATTTTTATTTGAGCATTCCTTTTAAATTATCTTCCTTTGAAGGGTTAATGTAATAACCTATAATTAATGTTGTTTATTACTTGCAGTTACTCTCCTTAATCTGTTTTAATATATAAATGCTGCATCACTTGGAAATTAACTTACTAGTCCTTAATTCTTTACTCATTTGTTTGTTCATTGTCAAAATTAAGTTGTTATTTAATCTCATTCATCATCGAAATCAAGCTTAGTAAAGGGGTTAGACATAAATTCTCCCCTTGTTGATAAGGAAAAAACATTTGAGTGATAAATCTTTTATAGAAAATATGCAAAATATGTACTATGCTTATATTGACTTAGTGGGGCTCTCCTTGCATTGGTCAACTCCCCCTAAATGTAGCAGTTAGTTATTTTTATATCTCTATACTTAGTCAAATATGTCTCTAATTTCTCTTATATCACTATACTTAGTTGCTTAAATATGTCTCCTATTTCTCCTATTTCTCACCCCCTTTTTGTATTAGAATTGCAAAACATGTGTACATCAGAGTGACAAATAAGATGAATTCACACTACAAGTCTAATTAAGATACATCACAAAAAGTACAGCAAAAAGAAATAACATCACATGGAATAATAAATGTAGTGAAAAAAGAAAAATGTGAGATAAATATAATAGTAGATTAGGTTCTAGGATTTCTAGAGTAGGTTTTAGAGAAAAAGTTGGGGTCTTTAGAAGGAAGAAGAATGGTGGTTGTGGGGGTAGGATGTTGAGTGGCTCATTTGGAAGAGGACCTAGGTGGCTTAGACACAGATTGTTTAATTCTGGGAGGAGGAGAAAGAATGAAAATGGGATCTTTGGGAATTGTAGTGGGTGGTTCATGGGTTAAGAAGGGACAATTATAGGTTGAAACATAAATGACATCTATACAGTCTTTAAAGGTGGGATCTAACAGTTCAGAAAAAGGATAGGTTATTTTTTTAAAATGGCTTCTATATTGGCATTCATTCTGGCCATGTATTCTTCATAATGCAAAGTAGCACGAGGAATAGGAGCCTTTTATGAATTTTTGGAGGTAAAATTTTGGGTTTTCTTTTTGATTTAGATTCAACTAATAAAGGTTTGGGAACAGAAGGTGGTTTTCTTAATATTTTTAGAGAGGGTGAAGTTGGTTTAATTATGGAGCTTGGTTTGGAATAACACACCCAAATTTTGTGCTCGAGTAATGAATCAGCAAGTTATGGATAAGGAAGGGGAAGGTTGTCAGCAATAGCTTGCAAATTAGTTTCAGAGGAAAATGAGAATTCTTCCTCAATTATAAAAATATGATTGTAAGGTTCTGAGGGAGATGAAAATGAATTTCAAGGAGGCCTTGATGCTAAAAGCAGTTGAAGAAGTTTTTTAGTATATGCATCTTGAAATGATTCTAATTAAGGAATGTTAATGTCACGGCCTGTGGGAGTGAGAGGTTAATCAAGAATAAGTTGGATTCTAGAAAGGGGGATAAGATTAATGATTTATAGAAATGGTAGTTCTCTAGGAGAAATAATAAGGTTGTGGAATAGAAACATTTTGGAGATGACAGAATTGATTTCTGATTGAGCTTTGAATTCAAAGTAGGTATTCTAATGGGATGATAAATTTTGACAAGATAGTCAAAGTTATGTTCTACTTTCTTTGCAGGAGGCTTTGGAGTTTTGAGGTTCTTGATCCTAATGTTTTTTGGGTGAAATCTATCATATCTGGTTGGAATGTCCTACGAATACCAAGAATCAGACCAATCCAAATATTCTGGTGGTCCTGCTGGAATAAAATCTATCCTAGAGAAGGGTTTTTGATACCTAGTGAACATTCTATAGAATTTTGAAAGATTATTTTCTAGAAGAATGGGTAATGGCTCAATGGGTAGAAATTTAGGAAAGACTAAAGGGGACTGGATAGTTTCTGAAGCTGTAGGGGATGGATGTGAAGTGGGAATAGGGGAGTGAGGAGTTTTCCTTTTAGAGATTATGTTCTCTAAAGGAAGAACATTAGTTCTAGAAATTGAGTGATTGTGTGAATGGGATGGTGACAGTGTGGAAAAATGAATAGGAGAGGGAGTTTTGTGAAGTGGTTGATGAGAGAATGTTTTCAAAGGAGGAGGATTATTGGGTTTGAGGTTGAGTTTTAATAAATTCAATTTGAGTATTCAATGCATCAAATTTTTGATGCAATGATTCCCAAATCGAGCCTAGTTTTAGATGAAGAGTTGTGTTATGGTTTCAAGATTGGTTAGTCTGGTTTGGATAGGTAGAAGGTGAGCTAAAAGTATGGTGTTAATGTTTTGTGGAATTGAGTAGTAGGTTGATGAGATTGAGGTACGGATGAATGTTATTGAGTTTAGGTTTGTCTGAATGATATTACTGCTATACTTTCCTTTCTATCTTTTTGTTCTATCTCATCTTCATTTCTTCTTGTGGCTTCTTCTCTTATGTTTATTGCTTCTTCCGTAGTCTCTTGCCCATCTCTTCTTTCTTCTTCAATTCTTGATCTCTTTATCTATTCTTTTTTTCTTGGCTTCTGAGATATCTAGCCTTGTGGAGTTGATTTGAAGCTTATTCTCTTCAATGTATCGCTGTTTATTGTTTCTCTTACCATGAACTCTTCTCTATCTTCTTTGGAAAGATCAACATTGGCTATCTTGAGAAATTTTCTCATGATTATCCCATAGGGAAGATAATACTTGGTAGATGTCTTGACCAAGTACAGTTGATCAACTATGATCTGAGCAATATCTACTCTCTTCTTGTGCTTCATGGCCCACAAAAGTTTGGCTTCCTTTTCAAAAATTTAATATGTTCCTCCTGATTTTGGATATATGTTATTGAAGATCAACAGATGAGCAAGCTTAAGTTCTAGATTCAGATGGCTAACATGCAAGCAATTCATATTCTCTTTGATTTCTACTTCAAACAGATCTAAAAATAGCTTAGCTCCATCTGATGGCCACTCAATCTCATGCTTTTCTATCTCAGGAATGTTGAATGCATGTTTTATGTTGTCTGGAGATAGATCTATTTCTGTCTTTCCAATTCATAATTTTCTAGTATTGTAGTTGAAATTGGTAATTAGGGCTTGAATCATTCTAGTGTATCATTTATCCTTATAGCTCATAAAATTTTCCTAGCGTTCGAACATAATCCAATTGGTCACTTCTAAATTCAAGTCATTTTCTCCAAATGCTTCGAAATTAAAAATTCTTCCTTTCATAATTTTTCTTCCTTTAAAATACTTGATGAATTTATTATGAGTCAAAGTATTGTTATTGATGATTACCTTTAGGAGGTAATCTTCTATTCTTCTTCTCTTCCTTGGAGTTTCTTCTACTAAACTTTCTCTTCTTCTGATCTCAGAATCTATAGATAAGATTTCTGCTCATTTGATCACCCTCTTTGTCCTAGCCATTTATAGCAGCTAGAGGATTTTTTGCTTAGGGTTTTGAAAGAGAGGGGTTTTTGGAGATTCTAGGGTTGACAGATTTGTGAAATGAGGACGTTTTGGAAGAGAGAGTAGGTAGATGACGCAAGAATTTGAATCAGCTTTTCTGAAAATGAACTTAGATATTGGAAATGGATGTGCAAAATTTCTGACACTAGGTTTTGTATGAATTGGAGTCTCTGATATATAATATTAGAGATTCTAATGTCGATAAGAGAGGTTGCCAGAGGATGTTTCAATATGCGTAAAAGGGCTTTAAAAATCAAAGATTCTGAGGTAATTAAGCCTATGCGTCAAAGGTTCTGAGGATGTGTTTTAGAACTTCTGATGATGTTTTAGAGAGATTATTTAATTGTGAAAAATTGTTTTGAAACTCTATCAGAGTTTCTAAATTACTTCTAAAGCATTCTAAATGTTGGAAATTTAATATTCATGAATGATCTTAGGCATCATAATCATGTAATCATTAACATTAAGTCATGTAATATAACATTTTATGCACATGGATCTAGTATACCAATTCTCTTCTAATTTTACAAAATATCCTTTGAAAGTGATTTTATAAAAATGTTTGCTAACTGATTTTCAGTTGGTACATATTCTAAACAAATATCATGATTTTGTATGTGACCTATAATAAAGTGATGTCTGATCTCTATGTATTTAGTTCTAAAATACAATATTGGATTCTTTGTCAGATTTATTACACTGGTATTATCATATCTAATAGGTGTATCAACATACTTTAAACCATAAGCATTCAATTGTTATTTCATCCACAAAATCTATGCACAACAACCACCTGCAACTACATATTCAGCTTCAGCAGTTGACAAAGCAACAAATATTTATTTCTTGTAGAACCATGATATAATCACGCTTCCAAGAAATTGATAAGATCCTAACATACTCTTTCTATATAACTTGTATCCTGCAAAATCTAAATCAAAGTACCCAACTAATTCAAAGTTTGAACCTTTTGAATAGCAAAAACCAAGGCTTAGAGTGTTAAAAAGGTATCTAAAAATTCTCTTTATAGCAACTAAATGTGATTCTTTAGGATTTGACTAGAATTGTGCACAGATGTAGATTACCTTTTTCATCCTTATTCATTTTAATGGATGTAATCATTAGTGTGCCCGGTGGCTTTCCTTCTTCTAAATTGAATTTCTTGAGTAGCTCTTAAGTATATTTTGATTGATGAATAAAGATTCCTTCCTTCATCTGTTTTACTTCAAGTCCCAAAAAGAAGTTCATCTCACCCATTAAAATCATCTCAAATTCTCCCTCCATGACTTTATAGAAATCTCGACATAATTTATCATTAGTAACACCAAATATAATATCATCTACATAGATTTGATCAATTAATATATTATTTTTATCATGCTTAATGAAAAGTGTGCTATCTACTTTACCTCTAGTAAATCCTTTTTTCTATTAAGAATTTACTTAGTCTCTTATACCATGCTTTAGGAGCTTGTTTTAATCCATAGAGAGAGCTTTCTTGAGTTTTAAAACATGGTTTGTATCATAAGGATCTTCAAACCGAAAAGTTGGTTTGGATCATAAGGATCTTCAAACCTAAAAGATTGTTCTACATAAACTTCTTCATTAATGAAACAGTTCAAAAATGCACTTTTGACATCCATTTGATAAAGCTTGAAATTTATGAAAGATGCAAAAGCTAACAACATTCTAATAGCTTCAGTTATGTCAATAAAAGCATATGATTCTTCAAAGTCTATTCTTTCCTCTTGACAGTACCCTTTTACTACCAATCTTGCTTTATTTCTTACCTATAACACCTTGGGTGTTAATGGATGTTGAAAATGAGGAAAAATTTTGTTAAAACTTGTGTTTGGGTATTTGAGAGGATTTAAAGAATAAATATATGAATTGCATTTATAAATTGATATGCATTAAGTGAATTTATGAGAAAAATTATGATGAGCTAAGTTATTGGGTTAAATATCAATATGATATTTAATATTTGAGGGAGATTAATGTGTATTTGAATGTGATATTATTGTAATAAAATGTTATTTTAATGAGGGATTAAATACCTGAGAGAAATTAAGGTTTAAAGTGGAAGAAAATTCATAAAATATTGGACAGCAAGTTGATGCTGCGGCATAAGAAATTGGTGCCGCGGCATTATTTCAAATGGGAGGCAATAGAGGCATCCAGTAGGAGGATGCTACGGCATCAAAATTTGATATTGCAGCATTGGACTGGATGCTACGGCATCAAAATTTGATGCTACGAAATCATTTCAGAATAGGGCAAAAATTATGGCAGTCAACGAGTGGATGTCACAGCACGGGTTTTTGATGTCGCAGCATCAGTCCTGTAGTGCGTCGAAGTACCAAAAAAAACATGATTTCATAAGTCTTCTTTTGGCCCATTTTATTCATTTTTCTTCTTCCCTTCTCCTTAGCTCTCGTTTCCACGTCCAAACTCTTGAAACCCACCCATCTAAACCTCTAGATTTTCATGAGAAAACCTTGATTTGGCAGATCAAAACTTAGTCCTGTTGTTGTTTGGGCATGTTTCCATGGCTGGAAACCTTGGCGAGTGTGACCCATGGATAATTGGGAAGACTTGGGAATGGAAATGGGTGGAACATGATCGCCAAGCTTGGAAAACAAGGTAGGACTCATTATTTTCATTGAATTTATTTGGTTTTTGATGCTAGGGTTTTGAACCCAACTTATGTACAATGGTTTTGGGGAAGATGATGGGGTTTATGTTATTGTAATCATGGGGTAAACAATCTAATTAGTTAATTTTAATGAACTGAGCATGAGAATTCATGAAATTGGTTTGCTATGGTAAATTTACAAATTAGGCATGAATACCATGGGGGAAATATGAAATTCATGATTTATGATGTTTTAAGACTTATATGGATTGATTTGGACCAATGGAATTGAATTTATGACTACGTCCTCATTAAGGGTTAATGAAAATTCTTGTGTTTGAATCATATGAGCCACAAATTGATTGGATTAAACATCTAATGAGACTGTTATTGAAGTTAGTTACATGCCAGTTATATTATATGATGATTAAATGTGATTAGAAGTAAAAATTTCTTAAGAACCCCTATTAAATGAGTTGGCTTTTGACTATTTTGATATTAAATGAATATAAATAGCCTACATGGCTTGGTTGTGACGTGAGATAAAAGGGTGTTTTTGCAAAAAGCTCATACGAACATTGTAATTAGCTGCTTGATATGAATTAGCCAAGTTATGTCTGTAAATGAATGAGACTATTACCCTTCTTCAAGATGATTTGAGAAGGATAAAAAAACAGAAAGTATGAAGAGTATGGTTTGGAGCTAGAAGCTCAAGGTAAGTAGGCACCCCTTGTGTTAATTGCATGAATGATTGGTTGGAGATAATGAATATCCTATTGATTGACTCCGAGCATGGATGTTTTGGTTGGGAATAGTAGATATCCCATCTTTGTTTAGAATTGATGTTATTTGATTTATATGGATAATGAGTATCCCTTGGTTTGGAAAATGGATGTTTGGTTAGTTATGAATGCTAATGATAGGGATAGAGAATATCCCTTTGTTATATATGGTCACTTTGGAAATTGATTTGATAGGAGATGGATTGATTGGATGAGATTGATTGCAATTTCTTGATTGGTATGAAGTGATAAATGTATATTTTATCATGGACATGAATATATACTTAGAATAATGAGGATTGTAGTCCTCATAACATAATGGTATTTGCATGTTATGGGATAGATGATTGAGCCGTATGGCTATTGAATTGAGGATATAGTTCTCATGGTATGATTAGTTTAGATATTTTTTATCATAATGGGATAGGGTTTTTAAATTGAGATGTAATTATTAATTTTTATTATTTGTACCTACTTACTGAATTGCCTGAACTTACGCCTTTTTATTTGGATTTTTAGTGGGCGGGTCATGCAAGGGAGCTACGGAAGATGCTAATTGAGTTGGTGTTATTTATTGTATTCGATAGAATTTGGAATTTGTATTCATTTGTAATTGTAATAATTTAATTAGAAATGTATTCTCCTATGAAAAAGAGAATGACACGTCATAATAGTGGAAAATGCGTATGATATGAAATAGGATTATGTTATTGCCATCATGGAGCGACACAGGTTCTGGGTTGTGGGTAGGTTGAGCTAGTTTACTGATTTATGATTAATTTATAATTGTTGAATTTTAGTTTATTCATTATTAGAAATTATATGATGATTGTAAATCAGGTTTTCAGGCCCACATTTCAAGGGAGACTTTGCCAAAATTTTGGCAGGATATTCTCTTAGAATAGGGAATTTGTAGGGGAATAGTGATAGGTTTAGGCCCCGAAGTCGAGGCATGGTAGATTAGGATCAAAGGACCCCCAACCTGGGCGAGTTAAGGTGAAATTTAGTAGAAAATGGAAGGTCAAGCCTTGAAAAGCAGGCTATGACATTACCACTATACCAGATTCATCTAAATTATTCCTAAAGACCCACTTGGTTCCTATAACAGAATAATGGTTAGGCCTTGGAACAAGCGTCCACACATCATTACATTTGAATTAGTCCAATTCTTCTTGCATAGCTATAATCTAGTTTTTGTCTTCTAAAACTTTATCTATGTGAGTTAGCTCTAATTGAGAAATAAAAGCAAAATTACCACATATTTGATCATATGAAGATCTAATTCTCACTTTATCATAAATATCACCAATTATTTAGTTTTCAGGATGATCATGCATGAATCTTTATTCTTTAGGAAATGAAGGTAACAGAAAGGAATTGTTACCTTCATTCTTTACCCCATTGATGGATAGTCCATCATCTGTTTCTACTTCATCAATTTGTGTCTCTGATTGTGAAAAATCTTTATCTTTATCTTCTATCTTTATTTTCTCCAAAGATGTTGTGAGTTCTCTTATCTAATCATCAAAATCACTTATCTTTCTAGAGGGGTTAATACTTTCATCAAATTTTACATGAATGGATTCCTCTATAGTTTTATTCTTCAAATTGTAGATTCTAAATGCCTTGTTAACAATGAAATAACCAAAGAAAATGCCTTCATCATATTTACTATCAAATTTGCCATAGTTTTCCTTCACATTGTTAAGACTGAAATATTTGCAACCAAAAGTGTGAAAATAAGAAATATTTGATTTTCTTTCATAATATAATTCAATGGATTTTTATTGAGTATAGATCTAGCAAAGATTCTATTAATAATGTAACATGTAGTATTCATTGTGTTAGCCCAAAAATATTGAGGTAGGTTATATTCATTTAACATTATCCACGTTATCTCTTGCAAAGATCTATTTTTCCTTTCAGCTCTCAATTTAGTTGGGGTGTTCTTTGTGTAGAAAATGTGTGAAATTTTTCATTGCTTTCATAAAAAGTATTGAATTTCTGATTTTTAAATTCTCTGTCATGATCACTTCTTATGGCTACTATATGAGAATCTTGTTCATTCTGCACATGCTTGGTAAAGGTTTCAAAGAATGAAATAGTCCCATCTTTTGGAAGTGAGAAACATTATCCAGGTGAATTTAGAATGAAATGTTGGTTTGCACTCGCAGGTTTGATCCACGTTAGCATGACGCATTTGCTGCTCTAGTGAAATCAGTCTAATCCGACCCTGCATGTGCTTGCATGTGCATGCTTATGGAAGTAGAAGCACATGCCCCAATCTAGCATGCACATGAATAATGTCCAGATTCAAAGGAATGGACCATGCACCATTCCGTCTACTACGTGCTCTGAGGAATGAGAAGTAAAATACAGAATAATGTCAATATTAATCAAGTTAAAGTAGACAGATTGGACTCCATCGAGAAGACCACTGCCACCGTCAGTGCCCTGAAGTAGATGGGCACCTTCCTCACTTAGAAAAGGCTTAGCCAGCCATCCAATCCGCGCCGGCCACGGTAAGATGCAGAATCGTTGCTTTTCTCATGCGAGACCTACTCATCATCTATGGCAAAATAAATAAATAAATATATATATATCACACCCAAATTTTTAGAAGAAAACGAAGTGGCGGGAACTGAGGTGCCAAAGGCTGACGACGTATCTGACGACAATAAGCAGCGGTTCGTCACCGAGAATAGAAAAGATAACGAAGGTTTGTTTGGTATTCTGGCATTTTTCCAATTTCTACCGATCGAAGTTCAGATTCGATGAAAACATCCGCGATCCAAAGTCAACCGGCAGTGCAAAAGGGGCAATGACGACGATGAGCTAAGGTTTTCGAGGTGACTGTGGTAGTTAAAAAACAGAAAGAAAAAAAAAAGAAAGAAAAAGGTATTTTGAGTATTTTTAAATTTTGTTATCAAATTGAAACATAACCGTGACTATATAGGTACACCTGTAATTTTTATCAAAACTTGTAGCGGTAAATTACAATTTCGGCAAACTAAAGAACATACGTGCAGCGTCGCTTAAACTATATAGACATGTTTGGAAGAAATAAAAGGAAAAAAAAAAAAAAAAAAAAACCTTATCACGGCGAGTTAACTGCAGAAGCGATAAGAGGCACGTGGATTGCGTTTTATAGGACTAGGAAAGCCGAGGCAAAAATCATGCACATTACAATTCTGAGAGGTGGGAGACGAGATGACAAAATTAAGATCCTAACCATTCCATACAATTTTTACCTATTTTAAAACTTTGAATGAGAAAATAATGATAAATAATGAAGCATTCAGGTCGAATGATAGCTCTTGTATTAAAATCTTTATTTAAATATAATTTAACAAATTTAAGCACAAAAATATTACCATTTAATCAATTATAATTTATAATAATATTTATGCCTTTTAACATCTTATACTAGGGTAGAAATTATAAAATATTGCTTAAATCAGATAATTTAATTACGACCATTGATTTTATAATAAAAAGTATTTTACCTCAATAATATTTTATAGATTTGACTTCAATCTAAGCCGTAATATTATATAATATAATTATAAATTATAAATGTTGAAATGAAAATATTTTAGTGCTTAAATTTGTTAAATTATATTTAAATTAATATTTTAGTGCAATAGCTCGAGGTCCACCTGAACAGTTTATTATTTATAATTTTTTGTTTATTCAACATTTCAAAATGGGTAAAATAACTTGCTGAATGATTCAGATCTCGGTTGTGTCATCCTTGTCCCACCAATCAGCATCGCCATCTACAGGAAGCTCACAACCCTTTATTACTTCAGATCAACAGTGGGCACAGCACAGTGGCCTAGCACCGCGTACTCTTCCTAGTGTTTCAAAAAGAGGTACGGAGAAAACACTTACCTGAAGTCAAATTTCTCTAATGACAAAGCAAAACCGAATCGGCCCCAAGGCAGTTAATCAATTCCGACCATTCAGCCACTCATGTAGCATCGCCCTTCCTTCTCCTACTGTCCTTTTTCGCCACAACAGGACCAACCTCAGCTTCCCTGCCCTTCGATTGCTGGGGTTGGTCCAATGGATTTCTTGTCGAGCTCCTCTCTCGCCTCAATCGCAGTATTTCTCCTTTTGCTGCCGCCAGTTCCTCTTCAAGCCTTTTACCCCTATCCTCCAAGTCCTCTCTCTCCCTGCCAAGTCTCATAAGAATATTTTCAGCATCCTCTAGATTCTCCTTTGCCTCTTTAGCAGCATCCTTTTGCTCCATGAGAGACTTGTAAAGCATATCCTTCTCGGATTCAAGGCTTACAGTTCTAGAATTTGCAATCTCTAGCTCTCTTGACAGCAACAATGTGTTCTTGTTCATCTTTTGGAGTGATTTAGCAGCATCTTCCAAGTCTGTTTCAAGACTCCTTTGGGCTTCCTTATCCATCACAATCTGTTTCTTCAATGCCTCTAGCTGCTGCTTCAAAGAAGCAACTGCCTTCCTCTCTTCTCCCAATTCCAGGGCTACACTCTCATCTTTCTTATACATCTCCAAAAGCTCCTCCTCTAGATTTTCATGACCTTCTGTTGCATCTTTCAGCTCATTTGTTACAATGGCAAGTTCTTGCCTTGTTTTTGTTAGAGCCTCATTCATTGAAATAAGCTCATCTGATAGCTCTTTTGAAGTTGATCTTGCCTCATCTACATTCTGACTTAGTGATTTCTGGATTTCAGCAAACTCAACTTGAATCCTGGAAATGTCTGATATGAGCTCTTCATTTGATCTTTTTGATTGTTCAAATTGCTTTGACAAATCAGCAGCCTCAAGCCTAGATGCTCCCAAAGTTTCTTGGGTGACTTGAAGCTCACTCCTCAAGTTCTGTGCGGCATTGACTTCATTCTCCAACATGATGCTTAAATCATCTACTTCTTTTTTCAGATTGTCAATCTTTTCCTGGTTGTAACTCACTTCCGTCAAAGCAACCCTAAGCTTTTCTTTGAGCTGGTTGAGTTCATGGTCTTTTTCGGACAATAGATCAGAATAGGAGGCTGTTTGTTTTTCAGAAAATGACTTCAAATTCTTGTGTTCTTCCTGCATAGAGAGAAATTTTTTATTGAGGCCATCTCTTTCCAAAACCAACAAACTTATTCTTGTATTCAAGTCTTTCATGGAAGATGTCTTTGAATCCAATTCCTTTCTAAGTTGGATTATTTCTGCTTTCAACTGTTCAACATCAGAATTAACCTCTGCAAGATTGGCCTTGGTCTGCTCACAAATAGATGTGAAGCTCTTACATTCTGATTCCTTTTCGGTAAGCGACAATATGAGATTTTCGATATTTGTTTCCTTGTGCTTCATCTCTAAGATCAGCAAGCTCATTTTATCTTGTAGGGCATCAATTGCATCTTGCTTCTCTTTAAGTTTACCTTCAAGGATCTTTTTATCTTCATCAGCTCGTTCAACATCTCCCTGTAGTTGTTCTCTTTGCATTTTAAGCTCCTGGACTAACTTCTTTTCACTTTGTAGCTCCTTCTGAAGCCCCGTTAACAGAGTCTTCACAGAAGCCAGTTCACCCAACAAAGATGTCTGCTCCTCTTTTGCCTGATGGATTTGTTTAATCCTTTCATCTTGCTCATTCTGTAACCTTCTCCCAAAGTTCTCTAATGAAGCTATGACTGCTTCCTTTTCTCTCACCTGAGTCTTCATCTGCATTTCACATCATGGAATAAAAACCCATATCATACTGGTAATCCTAGCAACATCCAAGGTGGTTTCTATCACATCAATACGAATATGTTGTAGATTTGCCATATCAGGTTCCTGTTGGTGTCAGATGCATGAAAAGAAAACATGAAAATACAGTTCAAAAGAAGGAAAGAAAGCAGAATTTTGATTATCTTATAGGAGACTATTTATTTTGAGTTTTGTTCCGTCCTCATGCATGTCTTCCAGCCCAATATCGTCGGGATGCCTATACATGAACCTAGGTGAAGAACATTATGATGATCAGTAGTGTATCAGGTGACCAACTACTTATTCTGGCACATATTCCATGCTAGTTCACAATGTTGGGTTTTTAGGTGTCTTGTATTCTATGGACCTATGCATATGAGTTGGGTGTGATAGTGTCCATTGTTGCAAAAGCCCTTATAATGTTGTTTCAACTAGGTTTTCAATTGAGATTCTAGCATTGAGATGAGAAGAAAAGAGTACGAGATATTCTTCATCTCTATCATAGTAAATTCTAGAGTTGTTCTCAAGAGCGAGAGAGAGGGTTTTGAGAGCGTGTTGATTATTAGGAGGCATTCTAAGTGTAAATCTCTCTAGAACTTGTATGTTCATAGCTCTCCCATGATTTTTCTTTTTTGGGTCAAAGAGTTTTCTACATACATCCTTGTGCTTCTTATTGGTGTGATTGTCTTTGTTCATGATCTATTTGATGACCGTTGTGCCCGCGATCGTGACTCTAAAATGCATTATCAAAGCCTATGATTGAGAGATCTATGATTTGGGATAGTAGATAAAAGTTAGGTCAATGATTGAAACAAAAATGAATGGTAAGTTCATCACAATAGCTTTTGATCTTGAATGAGCCAGCATGTTGATGTATGCCAATAATGGGGAAGCTGATCACTGGTATTGATCGAGATCTCATTGAGACAAATCATCCATCAACAGGATTGATGAAGTAGGGCAGTAGACATGTGGCTGGTGGTGGGGGGCAACTTGCTGCAAATCAGGGCGGCAAGTTAGTTGTGATTGTTGGCTGAACAAGATATGACAACTGGCAAGATGGAGAAGTCAGTAGTAGCAATGCACGGTCTTGTGGTTGTCTGCTGAACAAGAAGGTTTGCCGAAGAACAAGTGGAACATGCAAAGGGAAGTGTGAATTAGACAATAAGCGGCTAGATTTGATTGTTCATGTACAATGGCAAGCAAGGCAAACACTTGGTGGATTTCGTAAGTGGATTTTCTGCTGTCAATGGTTGAGAAGATCATAACAGAGTAGCACCAACAGTCAGTTTGCTGGAAACCGGCAAAGAGATGTTGATTCAATGTTAAGCTGTCAACAAACAAACAAAGCAGTTTGTTGTGCACCATTGGACATCAAGCATCTTGGAAGTAAGGCTATTCCAGTGATCAGTTCTAATTCAACGATGGATGTTCGGACACTAGTGGCCAAAACGGGGCAACGGCAATAGCATGGTAACAGGATGTATGAAGATAAAAACGAAAACAACTCTTATATGATAATAATAAAAAGACGTGAATGAAAATCAAAACAATGCACATCTGTAACTATGAAACATATGGAATATTTTTCATTCTATTTTTTTCAATTAATTACACTTGTAATTGTGCATCAGAAAATTATATGTTCACAGCCAAAACCACAAACTGATCCTAAGTACACCTTTACAAAGGAGGAAGACCCTTGATTAAAGAAAAAAGTACAGTACTTGTAGAGACCTAAAATGAATACTCTGAATAAGTGTGCTTCTTTGGGGTCGCTAAGCATATTGTGATAGCTTAATATTTTATGGATTACCTCAAACCAGTAGACGGAGAAGATGACATAACTCTAAACTGAATTGCTAAACACTGGGTCAACCTAAAGAATGAGATATTTTGATCCTAATTAGTTTGTCCCTAGAAGTATTTAAGATTGGGTGATCTCTTTATGTTTGGACCTGAAAGAGATTAGGGAAAACTGATAATTGGGTTGACTCGGCTCTCCTTGCAATCGTAGGAAGTTTAGAAAGGACAAGTGACTTTAGCTGAGTTACAACAAGGTTTAACTCGACAAGTTGCGACTAAGTGACTCGGTGATTTGGCTATCTAATATTTCAAAGAGAAGCCTAGGAAGAACGAGACCAACTATATTAGAAATTTTCGAAGGTTTGGCTATCTCATTTGCCGGAGAGAAGCCTAGGAAGAAAAAAACCAAGTAGAATGGGAATTTCGACTCGATGAATCACAACTTTATGATTCAACGAGGGACTCAGCTCTCTTGATTACCCGCAAGAGACTTAGGAAGAGTGTGACCAAGTTGACTGAGTTTGGACTCAGCGAGTCATGACTCAGTGATTCAGCGAGGATTGAGTTTTGTTTAAACAAATTGAGTTTGCTAGGGTTTATTCAATGAATCACAACTTGGTGACTCAACTCAATCCTAGACTTAGATTGGATAACTGGATGAATGGTGGTATTTCTCAATATCATGTTGGAAATGGAAAGCGGGTGATCTCTACCATTTAACCTGTCAAAGATCATAAATCCAACTTACAAGTAATGTACTTGTGTTGACTGGAGTTGTTTGACCAACTTGGATGGTGTGGATTAAGCTCACTCAACCGAGATTAAGTTTAAACACAATTAGCGATAATGATAATATTTAACACTAATGACGATTCTAATCCATCCTCCTTGATAGGATTAGATTAATAAGTGGGGCCTATGCTATCATCTTGCTAATCCTTGGGCTAAGCTCCTTGTGTGGGGCCCACTAGGTCCTAACTCCACCGATAGGTTTTCCTATGCTTTCGTCTTCATCCTCCAAGCTTTCTTGACTTAGCTTCATTAACGGAGGGTTGGCAATTGCCACACTCCATTAATGAGCTCTCTTCTCTGTTGAGATTTGAACTAAGAATTTGTTCTAAGTTAAACTTTGGAAACCCATAAGGCTTGAGTTGTCTTCTCCCATTAATGGGAGATTGGGAAACTTGGAGCTCAACAAACATGAATGACTATACACAATTCGTGCAATTGGATTTGGGGGGTCCATGTCTAAACATCATCTCTTCCATGATTTTGGGCTCAAAGAACCCACTTATTATCTTCCCCAAATAGTTGGGTTCAAGACCTTAGTGGAGCCTCACTCATCAAAGCTTGCTTTGAATCCATCAATGGAATGTGAGAAACACCATTTGAGAAGCAATTTTAAGCTTTTAAGCCTCATTTGTAGAGATATGTAAGCTTTTAAAGTTCTAAAGTTCAAGTCCTTGCCCCCATGGCTGCCATGATTGAAAACTTCCAAACCCACCACATCACAAGTGAGGAAACCAACTATACACCATGGCAAAGTTTGGGCAGGAATCTCAATTAGGTATGACGGCCATTAGAGAGCAACGAGATATTTGCCTTTCAAATAGAAGAAACCCAATAGCTCCTTGCTCGAAGAACTCCTTTGTCGGGGAAGAAGATGAATCCTTTCCTTTTGGAAACTCACACTGTCACAACCCGGACTCAAAAATAACATAATTAAATGTCATTCCCAAATCCAAGGGTGATTAACCCAAAATCTATTGCAATAGAGATAAAACATAACTACAAAAGTAACCAAAATAAGATCACAAATAAAAGGAAAAAAAATCCACAAAATACAAGTTTCATGAAATATAAGACATGTCTTTAACATTCTTTTAGAATGATAGTTTACATCATTTACCCCTTGTACCATAAACTATTACGCTCATCGAGCGGCATTCTCTGAAAAAAAATAAGATAATAAAAGGGTGAGTCATAAACTCAATAAGCAGGATAGATGAAATCAACACGTGTGTCAAAATAATCAACATATTGTACTACTATTTGTACATGTCTCATCCCAAACCAACCCGAACAATTCTCTCTACATTCTAGGCTACCTAGGCCAACTCACTAGTAATGCAGCTTCACGGTGAACTCAACTGGCAACACCACTAGCATAACAATCCATCCTAACACAAATAATCTACTAGACACTAACATAAAAAACCATCTTTTAGACCATACCTAGTCTAGTTTAGAGGACCATAAATCAATTTATTATTTAGCCAATTTTGATAATCTGACCCTTCTATTGGGTCCAGAACGTTCGAAAACCCTAAAATCAACTATCTGATCATCCAAATCGAAGATCATGAGGTCCAAATACATGAAAATCAACTCTAGCCATCCATTCCCACTTGCCAAACTAGCGATCAGGTGCTAGTGCTGGAGTGCTTGGGCCGCCACTGGTGTAACCCGCCTAGGCTTGCTAGCGCTCAGCCTAGTTCACTGGACGTCCCTATTGGAAGTCACATCGTCGTTGGGCTCTAGAGTCAAGCCTAGTCATCTAGGCCGGTTCCTGTGCTGGGCTAGTTCGCTAAGCATGGCCTAGCTGGCCCATGAGCCATTTCCCAGCCAGAGTAAAGACAACGTTGTTGGGGGTGGGATTCTTAAGGATTTTCTCCCCAAAATGCAACCAATGAAAAATTATGTTTTTCTTATATTTGTAAAATTTCCAAAACTCTTGAAATTTCACCCATAGGTAACTAAAAATACAATAATCATCTCACATGAACCATTTGAAAATCTATGATCCAAAAATGCTAAAATTTATGAAATTTTCATATCATGAATCATCACTTTTTGTCATCCAAATAAAATCATTTAACCCAAATATTGTTATCCTAGAAAAATAACAATGTAAGGAACCCATCTAATGATTGAGATCTTGTGAAAATAATTCGCAGCATCCAATATGAATTTTTGAAATTGGTTCAGGGAATTGACATGGGACGCATTCACGGACAAAGTCCATACATGCATATCGTCCCCTTTTTTTATTCTTAATTTTTGTGTATAACATCTTATACCTATAGTATTTCATAAATCTATGCCGTTGGATGCATTCTACACTAATAGAAAGTCGTTTCAAGATGTATATGTAGTATTTAATTCCTTCAAGTATATGAAAATCTAATGAAAATTCATTTTCAATGGATAAAAACTATTATTAAATAAATAATGATTTCTCGTCAAAATTTTCCAAAATCCTCATGCATCGCAATTACATATACAAAGAAATCATTCAACGGCTCTGATCTACCACAAGCATTACATATCATGATAAGCTTATAATATATCATATTTTTATATCTAAATTCACATATTTAAGATCCTCTTCTAATGTGTTTTCAGTGGTTTATATAGACATTTAAGTGAATATTGCACTTAAGATAATTTGTTTTGTTGCAGATATAAAATTCAATAAAATGAAACTGAAGATTACAAAAGGCATCACTTTAAAATAATTTCTGGGACTAATAGAGGTATATTTGGAAAATGTTTTTAATATGAGAGTTATAGCCTTTGTTCTTAGCTTTCCAATACATCAAGAATCACATAATTCTGAGTTTATATAAAACAGTTATGGCTAAAACAATGCAACTGTTTCTAGAGCTTCACATTCGTTTGCTACTTCGTCTTATAGAAGGTATCACTTTGAGAGCCCATGACTCATAGAAGATGGATGATTCAGACAAATTGATCAACATGAAAGTTATAGCCCCTTTAATTATCTGTCCACTGCAAAAAGAATCATGCAATTCCGAATTCGTACAAGAAAGTTATGATCAAATTACTAAAATTGTCTACAGAACTACTTTGTCTACAGTAAGTAGAGATTCGTCTGTTGGAGACAAAACTTTGTCTACAGTAAGTAAAGATTCATCTATTGGAGACAGAACTTTGTCTACAGTAAGTAGAAATTCGTCTACTAGAAACAGAACTTTGTCTATAGATTACCCATAGACAAAGCAAATTTGTTTAAGACGAATTGCAAAACTTTATCGGTAGACGAACCATAGACCAAGCAGATTCCAAAAATGCAGAAAACAATTTTGGGATGAAATAGAAAGTACGAGAGAAGCAAGGGAGCAAGAGAAGTATTTCAAATTCTGCAATCATGCATATTTCAGAGAGTTTTATGTCTTCTTTTATTATGAACTAAATTCCTTTTTCTAGGGCAATGATATAGCCCTCCTTGATATTCATTATTAACAGAGATTGTTGGTTTATTAATTCAATATTATCTTGTTTCATTCATTGTGTATAATGCAATCATTTAATTTATTTAATTGTCTAATCACCAATTATGTAAATTAGCTTGATCATCTTTGAGTACGTGGTTAAAGTAGACGTTATATGCTAAACCATGTACTATGCTCTTTTAATTGAATGAGTAGATGGCTAAGGTAGACGTTATATGCTAAACTATTCTGCTTAGTTCATGAAAGTTCTTCCGATCTTCATGAGTTCTCAATCTCAATTACACTACATGCCATAGGTAATTGGAACGGGAGAAAATACTTGATTTAAACCCGGATGCCCAACGATAATAATCATACAATAGAGAAAATGAATTAATAATGCTGAATTGATACCAAAATCTCAACAACAACAAATATCATTAGGTGGTGAAGTCAGATTCCCAGACTCTTACAACCCGAAATCTCTTTTACATTACTCACTATCATTATTTTCTGTTATCTTACATTATACTTTAATCACTTAGCCTTTAATTTATCTTATTGATTTAGAACAACTTAGCTTTAGTAACTAAATATAATTGAATCAATTTGACAGTTCTCTATGGGATCAACCCTTGTTTTGCACAGTATACTGCTATACACTTGTGCACTTGCGAGGAATTATAATTTGACCATCATATCATCATAAAAGTAATATTTCCATTTCACTTACAAACTAACAACACATTGTATCAACAAAATAGAGTCATTTACGACTTCAATTTACATGCAATAACTTTCATTAATCGATGATCCAAACCAATAATATGGTAGTAAACTAAATCATATATATAAGCATCTCCCTACTTTTGATGATCCACGAAAGAAAATAAAATAAAGTTTCTTCCTCCTCAACGCACAAGCTTCTACAGCATCTTTCCCTCTCCTCTCTTCTTCATAGTAACCCCATCACACACATTTATAGGCAAAGTTCACTGCCATGCCAAAATTAGCCGCAATACGCCGCACTTACACTATACTACACACTGCAAATTCTGACAAATACCCCACCGCCACTATTAACAATAAGATAGTGGTTCACACAAGGTATTACATCCTCCCCACCTTATAAAAGTTTCGCCCCCGAAACTTACTATACTTCTAAGGGAAACGATAAATCAAGGTAAAGTTGTCGCATGTCTTCCTCAAGCTCCCATGTGGCTTCTTTCTCAGTGTAGTTGCTCCACTATACTAAGACATCCTTATTGTCCTCCCTCTTAACTTTCTGTCATAGATATCAAGAATTCGAACTGGCCATTCCTAATATGTCAGGTCCTCCTCAAACTGAAACTACTCTGCTCGCAATATATGAGAAGAATCTGGTACATACTTTTTAGTTATGAGATATGAAATACATTTTGGACTCTAGAAAGTGATGGCAATAAAGCTAACTGGTATACAACTCCACCAATGGATCCAAGATCTTAAATGGCCCAATAAAACGAGGATTCAATTTTCCCTTTACCCCAAATCTCACAACTCCAGAGATAGTTGAGACCTCAAAAATACATGCTCTCCAACTACAACTAAAGATCACGATGCTTCCCGTCTGCACATTTCTTCGTCTATCCTATGCAACTATAAAATGTTGTCTAATTATTCTCACTGCATCTATAGCTTGCTAAACTAATTCCAATGCTAACAACTTCTCTCCAACCTAATCCCAATATAGAGGTGTACGGCATCTCTTACCATATAAGGCTTCAAAAGGAGTCATATCAATGCTTGCATAATAACTATTGTTATAGGCGAATTCTACCATCAACAAATGACGATCCCAAGATCCTACAAAGTCCAAGCACAAGAACGCAACATGTCTTCTAGGTTCTGAATCGTCCTCTCAGACTAACCATCATTCCCAAGTGATAAGCTGAACTTAGGTACAACTCTATCCCCATCACCTTCTACATACTCCTCCAGAATTCTGAGACAAACTAGGGACCTTTGTCTGATACAATTGAGACAAGTACACCTCAATCTAACAATTTCCTGTATGTACAACTCTACCATCTGATCCAAATCAAAGGTCATACAATATGGCAGGAAATGGGCTAACTTAGTAAGTCGATCCACAATTACACAGATCAGGCATCACGTTGTGTCTTCGCACGAGGCAAAACAATCACAAAATCTATAATAATATGATCTCACTTTCATTCGGGAACCATAGAGGCTGCAATAAACCAACTGGCCTCTAGTGATCAACCTTAACTTGCTGACACACCAAACACTAAGCTAAAAATTGAGCGATTTTCCTCTTCATATTGTTCCACCAAAAGTTCCCTTTAAGGTCTCTATATATCTTAGTACTACCCAATTGTATGAAAAACCTCAACTAAAGTGCTTCTTCTAAGATTTGTCTTCGAAGACTGTCCACACTAGGCATCACTAATCTATTGCGAAACAATAGAGTACCATTAAGTTCATAATGAAACTCAATTGGCTCTCCTTGATCTAGTTTGTCGCAAACTTTCTAAATAAACAGATCTTACTTTTAAGCTGCCTTGACCCAATCAATAAGTGTCGGCTTAATCTGCAAAACACTCAGCCGTCTTACCTCCATTGGAGGCAATACCTCGAACCACAACCCTTTTATCTGATGGATCAACTACATCTGATCTATGATTAGAGTTACTGCTCCTACACAAGACTTATGACTCAAAGTATCTGCCACCACATTAGCTTTGCTAGAATGATAATGAATGGTGATGTTGAAATCTTTTAACAACTTCAACCATCTACTTTGTCAAAGATCTAGCTCTTTCTAAGAGAAAATACACTTGAGGCTCTAGTGGTTGGTGAAAATGTCTTTTCACCATACAAGTAATGCCGTCAAATCTTTAAAGCAAATACCATAGCCACAAGTTCCAAGTCATGTGTAGGATAATTCGGCTCATACGACTTCAATTGATGCGAAGCATATGCTATCACCCTACCATTCTGTATAAGAACACATCCAAGACCCTTCTTAGAAGCATCACTATAAGCCACGATTCTTCAACTGTTGGAAACTCCTCTTACATTCATCAATCCACACAAATTTTACATTTTTATGTTAATCATGTTAATGGCACCGCAGTAGAGGAGAAATTTCTCAAAACCATCTGTAATAACCAACCATTCTCAAGAAGCTACGGACTTCTGTCACAGTAATAGATCTCTCCCAATTTACAACAACCTCAATCTTCTTTAGATCTACAAAAACCTCTTCACTACTGATCACACGCCCAAGGAAAGAAATATGGTCAAGACTAAATTCATATTTCTTTAGCTTAGCATACAATCTATTTTCCCTTGGGACTTGCAATACTAGCCTTAGATACTATACATGCTCTTTCTAATCCTTGGAATAAACCAGAATGTCATCAATAAATATGATCACATATCAATCTAAGAACTAGTGGAATACCCGATTCATCAAGTACATGGAAGTTGTCAAGGCATTCATCAATTCAAATGGCATCACCAAGAATTCATAATGACTATACCAAGCACCGAATGCAATCTTCAGTATCTCTTCTTCTCTGATCTTCAACTGGTGATAACTGGAATAAAAGTCAATTTTGAAAAAGACAGTCAATCCTTGCAATTGGTCAAATAAGTCATCGATGCAAGGAAGAGGTACTTATTCTTGAGTCACCTTGTTCAATTCGCTATAGTCTATGCATAGCCTAAGACTACCATCCTTCTTTCTAACAAAGAGAATTAGAACTCCCCATGATGATACACTAGGACGGATGAATCCTAAATCAAGCAGTTCTTACAACTACTCTTTTAGTTCTCTTAACTCTACTGGAGCTATACAATAAGGTGCCTTGGAGATTGGACTTGTCCCAGGGACTAAGTCGATAGTAAACTCAATCTCCCTATCCAGAGGTAATCCAAGTAACTCTTCTGGAAAGGTATCTGGAAATTCCCGCAATACAAAAATATCTTCAAGTCTCAGCTCTTTTCTATCAACTAATACAACTACCACCAAAAAACTTTGTTGTCCTTATTTTAACATTTTTACGACATGAAGAATTGAAATTAAGTGAGACACCTTTTTCAATTTCCCTTAAAGACAAACTGAGTTTGATCTACTGAATAAATCCTAACCTTCTACTCTTAACAGTCTATACTGACCACGCATCTGCTCATCCAGTCCATGCTCAAGATAATATGTACATCTTTCATTGGCATGATTACTAAATCAGTGAGCATCACTGCCCCTCCTATCTCAATAAGACATGATAAACAAACATGATCCGTGATCAAACTATCACACATAAGTGATACTACCAACAAATCCTCAACCGTCTTTCAAGAATGCAAAGCATGTTCTCGAACAAAATCAAATGCTATAAAAAATCTATCTGCTTCGCTATTGAATAAAACACGACAATAATGTCCAAAAAGATTAATGATACCTGTCACTACACTTGTTGGAGCCTACGATTGCTTTGGAGCAAGAGTGAAGACCTGAGTCATCTGTTGGCCACCATGCTACTGTGGTGCTGCTACTCTAACTAGTCGATTTTGTCATGGCTATTGTTGTCCACTTGCCTTGCCTGTGGGACACTTCCTGGCAAAATGACCAACCCTCAAGCATAAGTAGCAGACAAGTCCAATGGTGCACTCTCTAGCATGATGCCCTATCTGACCACATTTGAAACACATCCCCTGCTGTATATGGCATGGTCCAGAATGGAATTTTCTGCATTTATCACATTTCTTTGGAGGCTTTCCCTGCTTCTTGGACTTGAGACTACTGGTCCTCGATCCCTGACCAGAGTTCTGTACAGCCTGCTTTTTCGTAGATGGTTCCTTTCCACTAACCAAACTCTTGCGCTTCTCAATGATTCTAGGCATTGCCTCTAACTCCCTTTTTGCATATAGGGCTCGTTTAACAGTCTCCCCATAGGAGCAACACTCATAAGACTACACTTTAAATCTGATGTCATTTGATAATCCATCCTCAAATCTCCTTCACCGTATGTCATCACTTGCAGCAACTTCCAGAGAAAAACAAATCAAGGCAAAGAATTTAGTCTCATACTGAGACATAGTCATCAACTTCTATAGCAACTCAGCAAACTCATGGGCCTTCTCTATCCAAAGAGTCGATGGAAAGAACTTCTCAAAGAAAGCTTCCTTGAACATGCCTCATGTAATCTTCACTTTTACACTCTTAAAGGCTCATCTCTTAGCCTCCCACCAGTGATGGGCATCGCTCACTAGCTAAAAGCTACAAATCGAACATTTTGGCTATCCGAGCACTTCAAGTAATAAAAGGCCTTATTCATATCATCCAACCAGTCCTCTGCTATGCCACTATCTCCCCCAGCAAAGGTTGGAAGATTCATCTTGTGAAAGCAATCAAAATCTTTCTTTTCTTGTTCCTTCTTAAGGGTCCTTCTAAGACGTTTCCCTTTTATTGATGTTTGTTGGGTAACTACCAATTAGGACTCACCTATCCCTTCTAGTACTTCGTTCCGCCCTCCAATAGATCTATCCTGACCACCAGCGGGAGCCTGTACTGACTGGTCTCCCGCCTGCTATCTTGGGCCTGTACTAATATGAGGAACACCCTCTCCTTGACCTGGCTGGTCTATCATAGCAGTTCGGGAGATATCCTACCCCTCAATTTGGCCAATCGGAGCTTACAAGATTTGTGGAATAGGTGGGGATACATCTACTGCTATCTGAGTTGGAGCAGGCTGAGATGGTCTTGCTACTGTCTACTGCCGAGAGCCAATAAATAACTCACACAGCTCCTGTAACTGTCTCATCCTCTCCTTTAGAGTCGATCCTCCTTTTGACCCAATGGTTGGGTGACTAGCACCAACTCTAGAACGAGACTAAGCCTGTTGGCTCATAACTGGCACCTTAGGCTAAGCATTTACTACTAGATCCATGACTGTACAACAAATATTAGTGAAAAATTCACCACTTTCACTGAAGTTTGTAAAGAAGGATATATGATGCAATGCACTACTCTTCTTCAAGGAATCCTTAAATATAAGCATCTAAGGAACCCGTTCCTACCCCAATACCTCATTTATTTGTATTTGGTTCTCTTATGCACCATGTTCATCTTATTTTATAGGTGAAACTTGCTCTGATACCATCTGTCACAACCCAAACTCAAAAATAGCATAATTAAATGTCATTCACAAATCCAGGGGTGATTAACCTAAGATCTATTGCACTAGAGATGAAACATAACAAAAGTAACCAAAATAAACTCACAAGTAAAAGGAAACGTAATCATGTCTACCAAATCCATAAAATACAAGTTTCATAAAATGTAAGACATAAATGTCTTTAACATTCTTTTGGAATGGCAATCTGCATCATCTACCCCTTATAACATAAACTATTGTGCTCCTTGAGCAGCATTCTCTTAAAAAAATAAGATAATGAAAGGGTGAGTTATAAACTCAGTAAGCAGGGTAGATGTAATCAACACGTGTCAAAAGTCAAAATAATCAACATACTGTACTACCATATATACATGTCTCATCCCAAGTCAGCCCAATAAGGCAGCTCCACTAGCGATGTGACAATTCTCTCTGCATTCCAAGTCACCTAGGCCAGCCCACTAGTAAGGCAGCTCTATTGGCAAGCTCAAATGATCTCCTTTGCGCTCCAGGCCACCCAAACCAACCCATTCATAGGGCAGCTCCACCGATGAACTTGACTGGCAACACCATTAACATAACAATCTATCTTAATACAAATAATCTACTAGGCGCTAACAAAAAAATCCACCTTAAACCATATCTAGTCTAGTTTAACGGACCATATAAGACAATAAATCACCTTCTTTCACAATTATTTCATAAAAACTTATGATCTAGCCACAATTTTGGTAATCTGACTCTTTTATTGGATCCAGAACATTCAAAAACCCCAAAATTGACTATTTGATCATCCAAATCAGAGATTGTGGGGTTCAAATACATAAAAATCAACTTTGGCTGTCCATTCCCACTCACCGGACCAGCAATCAGGCACCTACCCCTACCTAAGCCAGGTGTTGGGCCAATGCACTTGGGTCCTCCGCCCACCTAGGCTTGCTAGTGTTGGGCCTAGTCTACTAGACATCCCCGCTGAACACCGTCACCGTTGTCGCTAGGCTTTCTCATCGGGCGCTAGGTTCTAAAGACAAGCCTGTTGGGTCCCTTAGGCTCTGTCTTAACCCAAGAGAGGAGGGATAAATTGAGTTTATAAAATTTTCTTGCTCAACCCCTGTTTAACTAAATTTCCTCTTTTTGTGCTTTTGTGCAATTTGTAATGAGATAAATAACAAAGCAATAATATGCAAGGAAATAAATCAATCTCACACAAAAGGCACTATGTATAGTGGTTCAGGACCACCTCCCTACTCCACTCTTCCAAGAGCACACTCTTTGTACCTTAGGTTCCACTATCTCATATAATCGAATACAAATTAGTACCCTCGCACTCTTTTAGATTCCAGCTCTAGGGTGCATAAACAACTGAGCAATTGATTGCGAGACACACTCCAACAATCAAGTTTCTCTTCTTTATTCTAGCTCCAGGGGACGTCAACTAGTACCACTGCACTCTTCTAGATTCCAGCTCTAAGGGGCGTAATACAAATCAACAAGTTGTTCGTGAGACACACTCCAATAAACATGCTCTTTTTGAGGTTGGTCTCCTCTACTAACTCAAGGTATACATGAATAAAATGACAAAGAAAAGATTACACTTTTATAGTGCTTCTTTGTAAGCGCGCTAGAAGCTTTAATACACTTGAAAGCTTGCTTGTAAGCAGATGATATCTTCCCTTGTTGTTGTAGAAAGCCTTGATTGAAAGATGATGAAGGTTGAAAGCTTTGGCTTTTAAAGATTAAGGCTCAATAAAACACTTACACAACCTTTCTTCCAGTGATTTAAATCCTCTTTTTATACTCTGGAAAGAGCTTTTAGCTATTAATGATTACTTCTGGCAATTTTCCGACCATTTCAAATTACGTTTTCTACACTCAACGTAATTTTCCTTATAAGGATGCTTCAAAACATCTGAAGTTAAACTTCAGAACATTTGATGGTTTGGTGCCTTGTCAGTTACCATTGTCGCATTTAATTTCAAAGCTTCTGAAGCTCTCTTTCAGATCTTTTGAACTTCGGCTCAGTTTGAACTTCGTTCCAACGATGCGCTTCAAATCATCTGAAGTTAGTCTTTTATCCTCTGAAGTTCCTTTTAGCGACTGACGATTTCCAACAACTACATTTTCTCTTTTGAAGCATATATTCATAATCTGAAGCATACTTTGAAGATACTCTGAAACCCAGAATGCTTCTAAATAAACTCTGATTGTTCCTTCTGACTTCTAAAGCTTGGAGTCCATCCTCTGAACATATTCTGAACCTTTTAGAAATAGCTTTCAGCCTTCTGACCTTCAACATGTTCTGAACTCGTTTCACTTGACTTCAGAAGTGTCCCAGTGCATTTGAAATCCTCCGAAGCGTGGAATTCTTCATCTAAATATACTCTGAAGCTTTCTGTTGTAGCTTTTATGTCTTCAAACTTGGCTTTCAGATCTTCTGATGCATCATTACAAACTTCTGCACTTGTAACTTCAACTTGCAGAGAGTTCTTCAACTTCTGAAATATTGTTCCACACTTTTGAATATTGTAATTTTAGATTGCGTCGAATTCTTTATCCTTTTGAAATGTTATTTCAAAACTTCGGAATGTTATGAAGAATTTTCTCAACATCATCTTCTAACCTCTGAAGCTAATGTAGATTTTGCGTCCTCTAAAGGTTCTCACTAAAGCCTAAAGACGCATTCTCTATAACATAGAGTGCTTCTTCTGTAACTTGCTTCCTTTAGAATTCCACATGCATTCCTTGAAGCTTGACTGAAGCTTCTTCTAAAATTTTTGGACGCAACTTCCAAAGTTTTGAAGCTTCTTCTAAACATAACTTTTGAAGCTTTTGCATTCTTTGAACTAACTTATGAAATTGAGATGCAACTTCTAAAGCTTTGAAAGCTTCCTCTGAAACCTCTGAAGCTTCTACATCTTCTGAATGCTTCTTCTAAAGGTTGAAATGCTTCTTCTAAAAACTACTTCATTCTTCTAAAGCTTCTACTAAACTGTCCTCTGAAGCTTCTTCTTCCTTCTGAATTCAGAATACTCCTTCTGAAACTTCTAGATGTCATTTCTGAACTTTTGAAGCTTCCTCTAAAGCCTTTAAACATCCTTTGAAACTTCATCTTCTTCATAAGCTTCCTTTGAATATTGAAATCTCGACAAACTTTCATTAGCTTAAATTTAAACCATTAATCAAGTATTGTTGTCATAAAAATTATACACTTGACTCAACAAAGCCTGATCGTCTAGGCCGATTCTTGTGTTGGGCTAGTTCGATGGGCATGACCTAGCTGGCCCACGAGCCATTTTCCAGCCAAAGTAAAGAAATGGGGGGGCACAGTAACTCTTCTGGGATTTTGTCATTATATTTTTCTTGTATTTGTAAATTTCCAAAACACTTGAAATTTTACACATAGGTAACTAAAAATACAATAATCATCCCACATGAACCATTTGAGAATCTGTGATCCAAAAATGCTAAAATTTATGAAAATGTCATATTATGAATCATCACTTTTTGTCATCCAATAAAATCATTTAACCCAGATATTCTTATCCTAGAAAAATACCAATCTAAGGAACCCATCTAACGGTTGAGATCTTGTAAAAATAATTCACAGCATCCAAAATGAATTTTTGAAATTGGTGCAAGGAGTTGACATGGGACGCATGCATGGATAGAGTCCATACATGCATACCGTCTCTTTTTCTTATTCTTAATTTTTGTGTATAACATCTTATACATATATTACATCATAATTTGAGCCGTTGGATGCATTCTACACTAAGAAAGGGTCATTTCAATATGCATATGTAATATTTAGTTCCTTCAAGTATATGAAAATCTAATGAAAATTTATTATCGATGGATAAAAACTATTATTAAATAAATAATGATTTCTCATCAAAATTTTCCAAAATCCTCATGCATCGCAATTACATATACAAAGAAATCATTCAACGGCTCTGATCTACCACAAGCATTAGGTATCATCATAAAAGTAATATTTCCATTTCGCCCACAAATCAACCACACTCTGTATCAACAAAACAGAGTCATTTACAACTTCAATTTACATGCAATAAACTTTCATTAATCAATGATCCAAACCAATAATATGGTAGTAAAATAAATCATATATAAGAATCTCCTACTTTTGTGATGATCCACGAAAGAAAATAAAATGAAGTTTCTTCCTCCTCAGCGCACAAGCTTCAACAGCGTCTTTCCCTCTCTCCTCTCTTCTTCATAGTAACCCCATCACACATTTATAGGCAGAGTTCACCACCACGCCGAAATTAGCAGCAATACACTGCACCTTACACTATCCTACATGCTGCAAATTCTGACTAATACCCCACCGCTACTGTTGACAATGAGGTAGTGTTTCACACGGGGTATTACACATGCCTTTTTATAAGCAACCAGGTGCCTGCGAGCTATTCATTTGCAGTCATCAGGCTTGAAAATTGAAGCCTGGCAGCATCACAGATTGTTGACCAGCGAGCATGCATCTTGGAGGTCAGCAAACATGCAACACTTGAATATAAGCTTAACTAGCATTTGGGTACCTTTAGTGGGCTGTTGAAGGTTTGAAAACCATATAATTTATATCATGTTAATCTAAATTTTAACACTCCTTGAAAGCAAGTTGGCATGTATCAAGTGAAGTCTGGCGGTATTCAAACATTGGAGGCTGGTAGCAGTGTAGATTTCACGATTGAAATTGCACCACTTGAAGCTTGGCCATCACTGTGCAATGCTTGAAGGTCAAATGGCTTTAAGCGTTAAAGACTAGCAAGCATGGATCTTTGGCTTTCCAAGTTCACACAAACATGCATGGGATTTGTCAACTAATTACATGAATTTTGTTGCATTCTCTGCATAATTTCAGCTTGTTCAATTAAACTTTCCACTAAGCTGTTCATTTTTATAGGCCTGAACAAATTCTTCAACTGATTGTAGCCACATCCAACTGGAAACTTGAGTAATTTGAAGGCCGACAGGGTGTGATGATTGGAGGCAGGCGACCATGCACTTTGGGTGTATCTGTTTGAAGGCTGGCAGATCAGCATCAAGCAGAGGCAAGGAACATTAGTGCTGTATTTTGTGCTGACAGAATGGCACAATTTGAAAGCTGTTTGGCTATGCAAAACGTTGCAGGATAGCTTGAGGCCAGAGACCCTGGTAGGACTTGCATGCTTGGATTGCATCAGCTTTTGACTACCATTGGATGTGGGTTAAGCCAACTTCATTGAAGTTGTGTGCTATCCATAGCATTAGCTTGGACAGAGTTTTGGCACCGACAGCTTTGAGGCCAGTGAGCCTATCACACCTGGAGGCCGGCGAGCCTATCTTAACATAACCATCTGAATTTTGTTCCTTGTAAAAGATGTCATGTTTCCATGATCAGTTCAGTGACATAATAATATAATATATTATATTAATTAACTGCCATGTTCTTTCCACCATGTATGATGTAAACCATTGATTTTATCAACATGGGACCCTAACTTTGATCCATTAATTTGCATGTCCCAACACAAGATGACTAGGGTTTCTGATTTTTCAACAAGTTGAGGGACAGGTCTGTCCAACGCAAAGAACTAAGCAGTTTGCTGCAAGGTCCATATCTTGTGATCCCAGTCAAATTGAGTGATTCAGGTGTCAATTCTAAGATTTTTTGGCACTGTGAATGCAATAGAGAGGTATAATTGGGCAGAGTATGTTTCATTTGATCAAATCTGATGGTTCATGCAAATCAACAGTGGTTAGTAATTATTAGTGATCTTGATTAATAATCTCAAAGTTTTTGGATATTGCGGTTCTTATAGACAAGGTAGATTAGGTGAATGGTGCATTATTGGGTGTGGTCAAGTTGGATCACAGGTGATCGAGGTTGATCAAAATAGATCAAGTTCAATTAGATTTAACATGACATTTTTTTTTTGAATAGATCTTGGTAGATTTGGGCTAATCTCAAGTTTTGAGGCTGATGATGTGCACAGATGGTTCAAATCAAGGTGGAGTGGTCTCCATGGGTGATGGCTGATCTTCACAAATATTTTGCATTAGTTTCTTATCAATGGGCGAATGGATAGCATGGACAATTTGACAATGGTTTTCCTGTGTTTGACAATGGTTGGTAACTGTGGTTCTTGAGACTATAATTGATAGTGGATGATGGATGGCCTGTGGTTTTGAGACTGTGATTAACAATGGGCAGTGGATAAATTCTGTAAGTCCTATAACTGTGATTGACAATGGCCTGTGGTAGAGTCTGAAAGTCTCGAGACTGATAAGTTTGGAAAATAGATACGAAAATGCAGTACATGATTGAGTAGCAGATGCATGGGTAACGTGTGGTTGAGTGTACAGTTCATTGCACTAGCACATTGAGGTTTGACATGTATGTTATTTGGCATGTTTGTCGTATGCAACAGCAAGTGGAGTTGATATGCATACAGATTGTTGATTTGCACACATGTGAAGAGATAGCGAGCACAAAGATAGATCGAGCTGTTTTACTTAGGTGGAGTTTATGAGGTGATGATGATTGTTGCAATTACTTGCACATGGGGAGCAGTCACGAAGCCATGCAGACTTGACCAATTCAGTGTGATTGGTCACAGTATGAGTGGATGATGGGTAGATAATGACCAGTCAAGAAGTAATGTGTTCACAGGAAGCTTCATGAAACAATACAATGGACAAATGTGATGCGCATCAGAAAGTGGGTTTCTTTATCTTTGGTTGTGGTTGTCTTTATCTCTTTGAGTGCTAGCAAGGTAGAAAAGATGGTTCCATGGGAAGCACACAGGTTGATTATATGGGCATCTTGTTTGGAGATGTGAAGCATGCTAGTTCAAGTATGGTGGATGACCAAATTGATGGAAAACTAAAGATTGACTTGACTTTAACACTGTTTTTTAATCTTTAGGATGGCTTGATGTATGCAGAATCCAAGTCAAGATGAAGATCATTAGGCTTTCAGTGTCTTTTACTTGCAAGGTCTATGGGTCTATGAACATGAGTTGGGCTTGATCGTGCCCATAGTTGTAGATGCTCATTGCATAAGTGTACCACAATAACATGTCAGCAGGCATTGGAAGAATGTGGCTACAGTGATTTAGGATTTCCAACAATCATCATCATCTTCTCAATCAGTTGGGTTCAGCCACTCAAGTCAGGCGCATGGACTCTACATGGTTGTATTCTTATTTACAGTAATATGGCTGCATTAGCAAATCAGGTTTTTCCAACCCTTTGTTTGGCATCCTTAAGCAATGTTTGAAGGTGACATGTGCCTGATTATATGCTATAACACATACTAAGAAATGAAAGGGAGTAAAAGAAACATGGATAAGAGGATGACATACAAATTCAACTGTTGACTGAATCTCTGTTTTTTCCTTCCATGCCAGTGCATATAATGCACCAAGAATGCCAATCCCAAATAATCCAAGTCCATTCAGAAGACCCAGAAAAGGATTTACCAGGGCTTTTACTTGCTGCCATGAAAAATCTATTTAACATGTTAGAATTTGAGAAACATTGCAATCTCAATCAGCTCTGTCTAAACTAGGATATAAGAAGAGGAACAAACCTCAATTTGTTCTTCTTGTAGGGATGACATTCCCTGAAGAATATCCACGTTCTGTAATGCATCCACTCCCAGCATTCCTGAATCTTGTTCATCTGAAAGCATAAAAAGAAAGGCATGCATGAACAAGGACCATTGAATTGACTGGAGTCAGAATAACAGTGAAGCAGATACAGATTATGCAGACTCAAAACCACTTTAAATAGATAAGCTGGAAAATCTCCAGCATGATTTTATCAGACTTTGCATGCATACCAGTACAAGGAATTACTGGCTGCATATGCAAAACTTACAGATATATGCAGCATCTGGACCCTCCCCTTGCTTTTCTTTGGTCGTCAACTTAACAAACTCACTTGTTACTAGTGCACTGCAGAGTGGAATTAAGCAATGGGAACCATGAAGCTAAAGCCAATTGGCTTGTTATGCAATTCACAAAAGACCTAGTTTTAGTCCACCCATGTTCTTTTCATAGTAAGCAAGGATAAGGAGATTTGCTTCTGTTAAGACATTTGCCTCATAATGATTTGCCTCATCTAAATGAACTGTAACCTTGTGAAGAGCACTTATTGATTTGATCTTTGCAAAGTGGGAGTTAACAAGATGTGAATGCCATAATCCTCAATGGGGTAAATTCTAATATTCAATTGATATAAAACCTCAAAGTGTGCAAAACAACGTTGACAAGTATTTGCAACCTCCTTCCAGAGAAACCTCGGTTTAGTAATATCCTTCATTTACTGTCATAGACCTTAAATTTCTCCATTTCCCCTTCAGAGTTCAAAATACCAACAGCAGAATATGTATCAAACCATGGGGATTTAAATATCGTTTGCAACATCAGGAAATATCATATCTATTGCATCAAACATAACAATCTAGGGGAAACAGAGAGAGGAATTTGCTAAAATAGTGGTACTTTTTCTTAAAAATTAGGAAGATATAAATCGATAAATGATTGCACAGCTAGAACCTGAATATAACAAAAGAAACACTAATTTAGAATGGAAGTTTAAGTTCAAAAAATAAAAGGAATTCTCTGCGGACTACAATGCATATTCTTGGAAGGCTACATCGTCATTGCGAGTACAAGAAAATGCGATTATGATGCAATGGCCACGAGTGATGGAACCAAAAGTTTGGTACTTAGCTGTATACTATATGAAACAGAGTCAAAGATAATGCATTCAGCTTTTCGTGAAATTTTTGGAGACATCGAAATATTCTTAAGTTACTTAGCTCCGAACTCCAATCAGCTTCGTTTTTCAAGTGAGAGCCATAAAACGTAGAAAAAATTATATACACTAGCATTTCAAACAGGAAATATATTGTGACGGTCCTAATGTACTTCTTTGCAACTAGCTTGCCACAAACTAAATCAACAGTAATCCAAACCCGTCCTCGGCACTATGACATTCTATTAATCTCGTTCGCAAGAAGAAACGAGACCACTTGGAGAAATCTATGTATCAAGAGGATATTTTCAGAAATAACAGTTTTCTTGTTGATTTGGAGTTCCAGTACAACTAAACATGAAAAATTCCACTTCAAAACATGAGTTAAACATAAAGAAAAAAGAGGAGTAAGAAAGTAAAAACCCCAAGTCGACAAATAGCCCAATCAGAAACAAGAAAACTCAAAACAGCAGAAGGAAGAAGGACATAATGACTAGCCAACTGACCTTTCGAACCAAGACCTTCGAGAGCTCTAGCTTTGGACTCTAAAAGGGAGAGCACAGAAACACCTACAAACGAGAAGGTCCTCCGTTTCAAGAAATTAGATTTATTTGGGCTATCGTTGTGCAAGGAGGCCATGGGAGCTATCTTCTTACTCCTCTTCTCGAAGCCATTTTTACTTTCAAAAGAAGAGGGAAAGGAAGGAGGAAGAGACTGAAAAAAGCAAGAACTTCCTAAAAAAACTCCCATGTCTCTGTCATGGACAAAAGCATCCCAACCCGAGAGCTTTCAGAAGAGAAATTCCCCCCCGGCCCCTCTTATCGATCGGAGGACAAGCTGACGGCCGTCCCCGTCCATCCTCTCGCCATGGCACCGATATCTGACCTTTATTTCATCGTAGGGTCGTCCCCAGCCCTATGCCTGCCTTACCCCTGCCTTACCCGTACCCAATCCGATGTATGGTGGGTCGAGTTGACACATAACAAAATTCCTATCTTATCATGTGGGTTGAATTTCGAATTTAGGTTGATAATATCGGCTGAAAACTTGATATATTCTACATTTTTTTTAATTCAATGTAATCTTGCCTAAGTTAAATTCAGATTAATGCTATATTTATAAATTTTAATAAGTTAAATTAATATATTGTTAATCATACATATTCTTTACAAGTAAAACAAGTAAGGCCAAAATAAAAAAAAAGGCATACATTATTCAAAAGTTGAGTATTTATCAACTCCATGATGACTAAAATATCGCAAGCTTTAAAATTGATTGTAATAATATAGGTGTCAAAGTTTGAACTATTAAAAACTTCAAGTTTAAAATCAACAAATAAAAAAATAGAAAGAAAGAATTCATTACCTATGATTAAATATCATAGTGGCCTAAATATTTATTTGACATTCATTACTCTAATTGTCGAATGTCACAAAGCTTTTTAACATTGAAATTAGTTTGCAAGTAGGATAACATTTGTGAATATATAATACAAATTTATATAATTTACTCTGGTACCCATTTACTCCTAATATTAATATTCTAATATGTTTGACCCATGTTTCCTATTTTGATGATGAACAAAACAAATTCAAAGTGTTGATGAGATGTGGTTGGTTAGGTGGTTTGATTGTTTTATGAATGTGGAATGGATTAATGTAAAACATGTGCGTAATGGATTGATGTAAAACATGTGTGTGATTTTTTAAGTAAATAGGTTTGAAAAGAATTTAATTCTGTCTAAGGTATAACATCGACGAATTGCAGAATCAGTCAATTTTTCTAGTAAACTAAATTTTCAAATCTCAATGGATTACCCATTAAGGATTAATCCAGCAAAGTTGAACCTCAACGGATTTTCTTAAAGGAAAAATGTCAACAATTTTTGTTCATTACTGTCTATTATGTAATTCTAATTTTTGAGAGCCTATGTAATCTATTCTTTAACCTTTTTCAAGGGTAACTCTTTTAGAAGTTACTAGGTTATTTAATGGAAAATTAGTTGAAGAGAAAGATAGAGAGAAAGAGAGATCTAAGTGAGTGAAAAAGTGAGAATCGAGAGACTTAGATCTGTAGCAAATTGTATTATTGCTTATCTTTGTTTTGTAGGTGATCATTATTGGATCAAGGATTGTGAAATTCATTGAAGATATAAAAGTCACCTATGCATTACATTGGTTATAAACTGTGATTTGTTATTTACTTTATTGTATTAATTGTACCTTAGTTTGAGTTGTAAATCAAGAAAAAATTTGAATCATTATAAGGTGTGTAAGTGATTCAACTATACAACTGCCTGAAGTTATAAGTGTAATGAATAGAGAATCTATACCATTTGTAACTTTGGGATTAAGTTGACTAGCAAGACCCAAGTTTAGGAATTTGATTTAGAGTAAAGAGTAGGTAAGAGATTGTCGAACCACTATAATTTCTTTGCTCTTGATTTTATATTAGTCGTTGATATTGTGGTGCATTTGACACACTTCTGTTAACTTTGTTTGCTTAAGCCATAGCACAGGACTAATAAGATACTTATATGCAATTAAAATACATATTCATACCATCCAATCAAGAAATAAACAACCATAACTTCTAGGGGTTTGAAATCTATTCACACATGTTAAAGTTTCAAACTCTAGTAATCAATTATGCAAACATGTCAATCAACCATAAGTACCTGGTTATAAATTTCAAGTCAAACACTTTCAAGCAAAATCATTAAGTCTCACACAAAATCAACGAAATAAAATGAATTCAATCTTCTTTCTTTCAAATGTTCATTCTTAATCATTCTTTAATGAGAATCCCTTTTCCCTAAAAAAATATAATTTTTCTTAATAAATATTACAATAAAGGAGATAAACATAAAAAGTAATAAATATCAATTCGCTAGTTGTCAAACCTTTATATTTGTAGTGGAATGAGCATTACAAAATCCAACATCATCTTTGATATCTGCAAGTTAATTAGTACAAACTCATTAATATGACATATAAGAAAAGAAAGAAGACTATTAATTTCATTTCAAAATGGAAGAGTGTAAGATTTTAAAAAATAAAATTACCTAATATGTCTACAATCAATTCTTTTATATGCTCCTCAATATTCAATTGGTTTTGGCCTTGATTGTATCCAATCTTGAGCATAAATTAAGCTCTTTATTAGGTTTGGTGATATGAATTTTTTATATGGAACAAGCACATGTTCTCCTATACTAAACATTGATTCTGAGGCAATAATAGATAAAAAAAAAATAGCTAAGATATCACATGTCAAATGGGACAATACTTACAAATATTAATTGACCGCCATGCCAAAATGTCAAATTCATCACTATTTATCTCCATGTATTCCTCAAAATACTGGTCAATCTTTGTTTTTACATCTTTTTTCTCTTTCATAGCTAAGAATTTTATAAATTCTAGTCTCCTAAGTCCTTTCACCTTTACTCGATTGCCCTTTTCTGCCAAATATTTTGATTTAATAAATGAATATTTTATTTCATAGATTTTAAAAAGCTTTTTAAATTCAAATTTTATATTATGCACTATTTATTTAACTTCTACTTCATCATAGACCCTTGAAAATAGAATTTAAGAAACTTTAACTTGCATCTTGGATCCAAAAACATTTGCAATAAGCAATAATATGTTAATTTTCTTAAGATTATCCTGATATTTATAAAAAATTTCCTTCATTCATCTATAAATATCTAAAAGGACACATCTTCTGATGAGTAAAAATATTATAACAATATATCGATCTTATCTAGCTCATCCAAAAAGAATTTAGCAGTAATATATGATGTACTTGACAAACAATTTATAGCATCATAAAATTTTTCTAAAAATTGGCACAAAACTTTAATAATCATCCTATCAATTTCAGTTGGAATATCTTTTTGAGCAAAAAGAGTAACATCGCCTTCCTATCGTTCAAATTCTTTTTGAAATTTAATAATCCTTTCCAACATGAAGTAAGTAGAATTCTAACTTATGGGAACATCCATACATAATCCACCATTCTCAATGATTTTTTCTTTTTACACCATTGTTTAAATGCATGTCTCTTGATGGAGAACCTCTTATATATTGAATACATCTTTAAATTTTACATATTGCATCATTTACTTAATGTATTCCATCCTAACAATCAAATTAATAATAGGTGTTGCACATGGAACATGTAAAGTTTCACCTTCACCTATTAAAAAATTCCTTATTGTTAATTTTTTTCTTAAAACTTTCAAAGCCATGTTATTTAAAAATGCATTAGTCATAGTCAATGTAATAGCTCTTTTCAATCCCAACTTAACAAACAATCATCAACTATTTTAGTAATGACATCACGAGTGTGCGGAGGTGGAAGGAGAAAAAAGTTAATAATTTTCTTATTTAACTTCCACTGATCATCAATATAGTATGTTATAAGACATAACTATCGTTTGCTATGCACATATGTTGAATTTTTTCTTTAAAAAACTTCTGCAACTTTTCTTTTCTACCTCATAAATTTAAGCACAATTGTAATAACCCGGATAAAACCCCTTCCATATGCGATGCGTGGGAGGGGCAATAGCGTGAGGCATATGGGGAGACAGGGCTTCAACGTAAGAGCGTGGGCAAGGGCAGGATGACATGGGTGAGATACATGGTGTAACGCCCCGCCCTCCTGGGGTCGTTACTCCACTTTACACCATAAATCCACATGATTATACCATGATTTTTCCA
>JAYJMB010017739.1:0-43533 GCA_036873735.1 Pouteria campechiana
GTCAATCCACTATCCAATCACCTTTCTTCAATGGCAAGAACCATAATAGTTGTTAAAATGCCTAGGCGCAATCAAGCATAGATCCAACACCAACACCTAGCCTGGTCCTGATGAGGCGATAAACAAAAGGTGCATGCTAGGCGCATGCTCTAAGTGCCTTTCCGAAACATCGTTTAGAAGGAAAAAAAAACTTCTCATAGAAGCTTCCTCCATCTTTTCCAACGTTGAAGCCCTCTTCTCTTCGAATAGAGAAACGAAGTGGAGAAAAAAGAAGGAAAAAAAAACAAAAGGTCAGCATTTGATAGCACAAATTGGGGAAGAAGCTCCCATCTACGAAGCTTCTCAGTCGATTGGCAGCAATAGCCCATAGGTAACTACTTGTTTCTTTGGTTTTTTTTTTCTTTTTTTTTCCACTTCTTTCCTACCGTATCCTTTCCCTTCATCCTTTTTTCTTCTATTTTCTATCTTCAATTTGTCTCTCTTTTTTTTCTTCCTTCTATTTTTCCCTCTTTGATGGATGACCACACGTTATTGCTATTTGTGTTGGCCAATGTTACTATTTGCGTTGACCACTCAATCTTCCTTTTTCTTTTCAGAGTTGCTCTATTGTTGACTTACTAAAAGTCTATTTGCATCTTTGTTTGCAGCATGCAGTGTCTTTTTTAATTTTTTCTGTTTACGTCTCTATTTGCATCATGCAGTGTCTTTTTTTTTTCAATTTTTCTTTTGTTTGTGTCATGCATTGTAGTCTCTATTTTTATTTATTTCTGTTGCCCATTATTATTTTTTATTGGTACCTAACTAGTTTATATTTGTATAAAATGCCTTTTTATTGCTACCTTCATCAATTGTATGTTGATAGTTGCCTGTTTAGGTGCCTTTGTATTGCTGCCAATGTTGCCCTTATAATCTGTTGTCACGGTTTTTCTTTTCTTTCTTTTTTTTTCATAGAGGTAGTTGTCCTTTTTTGTTGATATCTAAATTCTTGAACTCAAGTAATTAACTATGAGTAACGTGAAAAAAGACCCTGCTTGGAAATATACTTGGTGGGACAATTCTCAAGATGTGAATGCAGTTAGTTACTTATATACTTTGTGAAAAAGTGACAAAGGGTGGCATTTAAGGCAAAACAACATTTAGTTGATGGTTTTAGAAATGTAATTTCTTGTAAGAGATGCCCTAAATATATGGAAGAAAAACTTAGAGCATACATATCCAAAAAAAAAGGATAAGAAGGAGCAAATGAATCTGGTTCCAAATTTTGATATAGATGTTTTTAGTGTGGATGAAGAGGATGATGTAATAAAAGTCACTAGCCATAGACAAAAAAATATTTGGATTAAGTGAAAGTAGCAGAATGGGTCCTCAAATGAAGAAACCAAAGCAAAAGAGACCCATGGATGTATATTGTACACTTGATCCTGAGAATGTTGTGGAGAAAAGCAAAAAAAAAATAAGCAAACAACTATTAGTGATGTTTACAAAAAAGAAGAAAACATGTATGTAAACAATTTGTGCGATGGATGTATGATACGGAGATTCCATTTAATGCTGTCAAGTATGACAGTTTTGCTACAGTAGAAGCATTTGGGCAATATGGCCCTAGAATAAAGCCCTTTAGTTATCATGAAGTAATGGTTCGTCTATTAAAGGGTGCAAAAACATATACAAATTTTAGTGAAGAGTTATGAAGACGGTTAGGTAAAATATAGATGTTCCGCTATAGCGGATGGGTGGAAAGACAAGAGAGAGAGAGAGAGAGAGAAAAAAAACATTAATCAATTTTTTGGTAAATTATCCTAGAGGGACCATGTTTGTGGAGTCTATAGATGTCTCTTCCTTTGTGAAGAGTGGATAGAAAATGTTTGAACTGCTCGACAAGTTTGTTCAGAAAATTAGAACAGTCAATGAAGTCCAAGTAGTCATAGATAATGCTTAAAATAATGTGATGACGGCTATAAGAATAAACATCTCATTTTATTTTTTTAGAAGGTTGTCAGAAGCTAAATACCCTCATTTGTATTGGTCACCATGTACTGCCCATTGTATAAACTTATTGCTGGAAGATGTATGGAAGTTGTCTACCTTTAGTCAAACAATGAAGCAGAAGAGTGACTCTAAGTAGTTACATATACAACCACATGAGATACTGAATATAATGTGGTAATACGCAGGGTAAAGGGGGTTGCTTATGCTTGCTAAAACCAGATTTTCAACTACTTTAATCTCACTTTTAAGTATTCATGAACAAAAAAATAATTTAAGGAAGATATTTACTTCTAAAAACTAGACAACAAGTAAATAGGCAAAAGAGTAACAAGGAAAAACATTGTTATCATAATTATTAGCCTGAGCTTTTGGAATCGTGTTGTATATAACCTTAAGGTGGCTGGTCCCCTTATCTATGTGCTATAGTTGGTGGATGATGAAAAAAAGCCCCTTATGTATTACATTTATGAAGTTATGTATAGAACCAAAGAAGCAATTGCAAACACATTCAAAGACAATGAAGAAAAATACAAAAAAGTTTTTAAAATTATTTAGAGAAGGTGGGAAATTAAACTCCATCACCCTTTACGTGCAACTGAGTACTATTTTAAACCAGAATTTTTTTAATCAAATCCTAATGTTGCAATAGATGAAGAAATCATTGATGGATTATACAACTGCATAACAAAATTGGTTCTAGATGGTGAGGTTCAAGGCCAAATCATGAAGGAAATACCCTTGTATAGGAGAGCTGAGGGAATTTTTTGAAAAAACCATAACCATTAAGCTTAAAACTACAATGGTTCTAAGTATATATGATATTATTCCTTTCTAGTTTATTGTTTAGATCTTTGAAAAAATTTATAGTTATATGATTTTTTTAATAGCAAAATGGTGGATTTCTTATGGTTCATCTGCTATAAATTTACAAAATCTTGCTATCAAGGTTCTTAGTATCACCTGTAGCGCATCTAGTTGTGAAAGAAATTAGAGCGTGTTTGAAAATGTAAGTGACCCTATGTTAGTAGATAGATGGCTTCATAGCTTTAGTTTAAAATTTATAATTTATACTCTTCACTTTATGCTAATGTTTCATTTTCATTTTTGAACTTTTACAGCTTCACAGCAAAAGAAGAAACAGATTAAAACAAGCTCAATTGAATGATTTAGTCTTCATAAGGTACAACAGAGCACTAAGAAGGACATATAATTCACATGAAATCATTGACCCAATTTCTCTAAAAGATATTGATGAAAGCAATAAACGGTTGATTGAAAAGAATGAAGGAGAATCAGATACAAAAGACATGTATTTGATGATGATTCTTTAACTTGGGGCAATGTAGCTAGAGCGGCAAGAGTTGGGGAGCCAAGTCGTCCAAAAGATCAATAACATCTTCATTACCAAGTGCTTCAAGACTTGCTTCATTGTCTTGTTTAACGCAACTTGAAATACAAGAGTCGGATTTAGAAGAATCTAAGGAAGAAGATGTTGAAAATTACTAGTCAAATGATACGGATGAGAGGGAGGATATTTTGCTTGAAGATGATGATGACCTTTAAAATTATAGTATTGTACTTTTATATGATGAGATAAGAATGATGTGAATGTCATGCATTGATACTTTGACTTTGAGTTGTATAATACTATAATTTTTAACTGTTGAAACTTGAAATTGCAATTTATGCTTTGCTTTTTAGATGCTTATAGCCTTATAACCCAATTAGTTGATCTTTTTCTACAAGTTGTAATATTTGCTTTTACAAGTAACATTAATCTATTGAATTTGAAAATGAAAACTTGGGCTATTGATATTTGAAATAATCGTTCCTCTTGATAATTGTGAATTAGGATAGCATTGAATCATTGATAGTTTCAATAAAGTTATTAGTTATGATTTTCACATATTTAAGATATTATACATATTTTTATGATTTTTATGTAATGTGTGCCTCATTTCACTCAGGCACACGCCTCACTTGTGCGCCTTGCACCTAGACTCCAAAACCCTTTTGCGCCTTAGTGTGTCTTGTGCTTTTAACAATTATGGCATGAACTACAAGTACTGAGAGATGATGATGTAGAGTTTTCTCGTTGTCATAGATTACCAATTATGGCTAATAATAAAGAATGGAAAGGTTGTCCTCCATTCAGAGGACAAGTACACACCTGAGGACATTGTGGCAATAGAACAAGATGCCAAGACAAGGAAATGCCTCTACTGCATCCTTTCCCCCTCTAAATTCGAAAAAAAATTCTTCATGTGATACTGCAAAGGAAATTTGGGATAAACTCCAAGTAGCATACGAAAGAACTAACTAGGTTAAAGAAACTAAAATTAATATTCTTGTACATGAATACAAATCCTTCACAATGAAGGATTCAGAGTCTATCACTGACATATTTGGCAAGTTCCAAAAGATCACCAACAAGTTGAAGAACCTTAGTGAAAAATATGAAGAACCGAAATTCATGAAGAAGATACTTAGATCTCTTCTTAGGCATTCGGTGCCCAAAGTTCCAACCATCCAGGAAGCCAAAGACCTAGACAAGATGTCTCATGGGTTCAATCATGACCCATGAAGTCTTAATGAAATAAAAAGCATATGAAGAATCTTGAGGCAAACGCACCATTACCTTAAAAGTAGACTCAGAAGATGAAGCCACATAAGAAGAAGCATCCTTTGGAGAAGAGGATGATGAAGATATGGTAATGATAACAAGAAGATTCAAGACATTAATGAAGAGAAAGAGAGTTGGAGGAAACTCCAACAATTTCAGAAACAAAGATAAAAAGAAGAACGTGCCCATTTGTTATAACTACAAAAATATGAGGCATTTGCAGTACGAATATCCAATAAACTCATATTTTATCATGTTTCAATACCTAAATTCACATATTTTGGATCCTTAATTGACGTAAATTTATTAGTTTTGCTTAAATATTGCACTCAATGGAGTTAGTTTCTGTTTCAGGTGTAAAACTGCTAAAAATATGCAAAATGCGTCATTTTCAGTCAATTTGATTGAGTTACTGTCGTCAGAAGTATGTCCTTCTTACATGGTTGAAATGGTTGAAACTCAAAATTTCTGAAGATCATTTAACTGTCAGAAATGCATCAAAAGTTCTTGCGTGTTAAAAATTGGAGATCTCAGAATTTCCGAAATAGCCTACTTGTCTGAAGTATATCAGAATCTCTGGAGCTGGTTCTGGTAGTAGGAGGTGGTTCTAAATGGAGTTCAAAAATTGTGGCTTCTGAGGCTCACAACAGTGGTTAATGGAATAAAATTATGATGCTTGCTGAAGAGATTATAAGTAGTTTTTGAAGTCGAAAAAATGCAACAGAAGTTTCTAAAGGGTTGTTGAATAACTTTTGAGTGGTTTCTGAAGTTCTTAGAAGTGGTTTCTAACTTTCGCTAAAGTGAAATAAAAGAGATTCTGATGCTAGCAGCAATGGCTTCTGAATCACATCAAAAGTACAACAAATTTTCTAAAGAGTTGCTGCATAAATTCTGAATGGTTTCTGAAGTTTTCAGAAGTTCAACTGAAGCTTGCAAAAGTGCTTAGAAGTGTTCAAAAGTATGACAGAAGTAATTCTAAGATAGCATCTGACATTCTCAGAAGGGTGACATGAAGTATTTTTTAGGTTCTGAGAAGTTGACAAATTTTCTGAAGGGGTCGAATTTGACTTCAAAAGTGCGATAGAATTTCTAAAGGATGTTCAAAATAATAGCAGATATGCAATATAAACAGGTTCTGAGGTTATCAGAACTGCGTCCATATTGCATGAGGTGTTCAAAATAGCTTCAGAAGTGTGAAAGAGGCTCTCATAACTGTGTTAGAACTTTTTTGAAGTTGTGAAGTATTAATCTCAGAAGTGAGACAGAATCTTGAAAGATTTCCAAGGCCCGATCTTAAGAAATTCTAAAGCTCCGTCAGAACTTCTAAAGCAGTGAAATTGTGAAGTTTAGAAATTCTGAAGTAACTTAGCAAGAAAGAAAACTTCTAAATTTCAGAAGGATATTTTAGTAGCAATTTTCAGAAGTAAATCTGAAAGATTTTAGAGTGTTTTTAAAGGACAAAATTGCAATTAGAAGTTGGAAGTGCAACACGTGTTGGTTTTAGAAATTGCAGATTTTTTTAAAGAAGTTATTCTTGGAAGCTAATTTTTAGGCGCATGTATTACAAACCCACAACGTGCAACAACTCGGTTACTTTTAGAACTTCTAGTTTATGCACTGTAATGTTTTGGAAGCTATATTTTCATGTAGAAATATGAGTTATTATTGGAAGAGGATCTCTATGCATGGTAGGAGAGTTCTAATTAAACCCTGCTACTTAGGTTATTTAAGAAGATCCAGGGACAGAGTTTTGAGAGAGAGTTGGACGAAGATAAGAGTTTTAGAGCAAGAAGATCATTAGAGAAAGCCGTTGCAACTTGAATATTTTCTTTGTTTTCTTTCCAGTTCATCTATTGTTTTTTAAGCAATATTCAAACTTGGATTATGATGATGTTTATCAAATACTCAGTTGGTTTTAATTCAAATATATTCTAAATTTCTTTTATCTAGGGATAGATGAATCCTAGCAATGAATCTTGTATTGATGTTTGATTTTTGAGTTTGATTATCTTCTTTCTCGTTGTTTCTTTTTTTTCTAAGCTTAATGCATGCATGTGCTTAGCTACCATGTGCATGAACTGAGATTTCTAATTCATACTGGAGAGAGATGAATTAGGAATAGACTCTTGAATTGAAAAACATATTATGCAATGAAGTTTAGAGATAACCACTGTACATCTGCAATCCATGTGAGTATGACCTTGCGAGCACATATATTACACATGCACGCCTAAGCTTAATGGGTTATTGATTTGGATTTGCATGGAGACATAGTAGATCACTTCAATAGGCACACCTATCATAGCACTTGAGAAAGGGTGATAGCTACTTTAGTGCGTCTAATTAACAATGAGAGGAATGATAATTTACTCAATGCAATTCATCAATACAAGTGGATTTGCTAGGTGAAGTTGAATCCCTAGATATTTCATCCATTGATCGTTCTTCTGTTGATCTTGTGATTTGTCAACTTTATTGTTTTGTTTAGACGTAATTTTTATATCATCTACTGAAATTCACTCAATCAAATGTTACTAATTTGATATAAGTTTGGTACTTATTGCGTAACAACATACTTCCTCGTGGGAACAATATTCAACTCACCTCATCTATATTACTTATGATTGTGTATACCTGCACGAGACCGAACACTATCCGGACCAAAACAAAAATGAGAAGAAACGGGAATCAAAGAAGAAGTATCATTTCTATTTCGACAAGAGGGACAAAAATAACAACACCGAAAATAACAGAAGCAGTAGAAGGTTCGTGAAAAGAAGGCCATGGTTGCGTGATAGCTTCTAGAGTATGATAAATGAATGCTCTAGTGAAGCAGAGGAAGAGCCTCAACATGAGGCACAAATCAACATAATCATGCCCAACAAGAAAGATCATGAGGAACGCCACATCGAAATCAGCTTCATGGCAATCTATGAAGATGGGTTAATTTATAACAACGACTCTTCTGATTTAGAAGAAATTTTAAATGAATTATATTTAGACTTCAAGGCATGTAAAGCTAAATATACAAAGACAAGAAAGGAGCTAAATCAACAAAAGAAGAATGCTCCAAATTGCACACAGGAAACAATGTCAAGGCTGAAAATCTAGCATTAAATAAGACTTTGACAGTCACCTTGGTGAACTAAAACCCAAAGGAAAAGGTGGACAAAATCAACAGAGACAAAAAAAAAATAGTTGGAAAACGTGGAACCATAAAAGAAATGAAGCAAATTTGGGTTCCAAAATCCGTTATAGTGAATGTAAATGCAACATACTTTGAAATTAGAAAAATAGTGACACCTAAGAAACAATGGGTATCAAAATATTCTGTCACTAACCAACCTGGACCCATTCTTAAATGGGAAACAAAATTTAAAGTATAATTCTGTCTTTGCAGGTATGCTCGAGAGCCACAAGGAGTAGTACGTGCTATATTGACAATGGTTATTCAAGACACATAACAGGAGAGGAGCTATTCATGGAGCGAAAAACTAAACTTGGTGGAACAATTACCTTTGGAGTAAGGGAAGATGATTGCGATTGGTAAAGTTGGTTAACCACACTTTACAACTATTTCAAATGTCTTACTATTAGAGGGATTTAAACACAATTTGTTAAGTGTTAGCCAATTTTGTGATAATAAATACAAAATTATGTTTGAATCCAAGGGATACTCTGTATTAGATTCTAAAAACTCTATTGTAGTCTATGGTAAAAGACATAGAAATGTATATTTAGCTAATTTATGTGTCATTCTGGCCAAGTGTCTTATTGTAGAAAATAATGTATCTTTATTGTCGCATAGAAGATTAAGTCATGCCAACAAACACATGACAAAAAAAATATATATAACAAAAATTTAGTTGTTGGCTTACCAAAGTTGAAATTTAACAAAAATAAGTTGTGTGATGCTTGCCTGAAAGGAAAACAAGTAAAAGAATCATTCAAATCTCAAAAGTGTACACAACTAAACCTCTTCAACTGCTACATATGGACTTAATTAAACTAACAAAAACTAGAATCTTAGGAAGGAAACAATATGCATATGTACTTGTGGATGACTATTTACAAGTCACATGGATAATGTTTCTAGCATCCAAGGATGAGGCTTTTTCATTTTTTGAAGTATTTACCAAACATGTATAAAATGACAAAGCTCTTACATTATTGCTATTGGAAGTGATCATGATGGAGAATTTAAGAAACATCGTTTTATTACATTTTAGGGAGAAAATGGTATTCTTCACACATTCTCTGCACAAAGAACACCACAACAAAACGGAATTGCTAAAAGGAAAAATAGATGCTTACAAAAAATGGTAAGAACCATGTTGAGTAAGTATAACTTGCCTCAATATATTTGGGCTGAAATAATGAATACAGCATAGTATATTATAAATTGAATTTATGCTAAGTCATTACTCAACAAAACTCTATTTGAACTATATTATGGTAGAAAAACAAATATATCTCATTTTCATGCATTTGGTTGTAAATGTTATATCTTTAATAATGGAAAAGAGAAGTTGGGCAAATTTGATGAAAAATCAGATGAAGCAATCTTTTTTGGATGTTCCATTATTAGTATGACATTAAGAGTCTACAACAAGAGAATTAGAACTGTAGAAGAGTCAATTCATATTAAGTTTGATAAGATCACTAACCCCGTGAAAAGGTATAGTAATTTTAGCGATGAAGCAGGTGAATTAAGCAAATCAATGGAAAAAATGAAACTTAGAAGTCAAGGCAATGACACTCCACAAGCAGAGCGAGAAGTGGATGAAGCAAGGACTTCAAATCAAGATTAAGGAGAGCCATCCACAAGTGACGTAAATGAAGGAGGTAACAATATTCTACCAAAAGATTGAAACTTCATGCATGCACATCCGGAAAACCAAGTAATTGATGATATATATGATAGAGTTAAAACTAAATCATCATATCACCAAATAAGTAATAGTTTTGCTTTCATCTCACAACTAAAGACAACATGCATAGACCAAGCTTTAAAAGATGAGAATTGAATAATGGTTATGCAAGAAGAATTTGATTAATTCAAGAAAAGGGAAGTGCGGACCTTAGTTCCAAGACCAAAGAACCAAACCACTATCGATACCAAATGGGTCTTTAGGAACAAGTTAAATGAATTTGAAATAGTAGTGATAAATAAAGCAAGATTTGTAGCAAAGGGGTATCCTTTGGAAGAGGGAATTGACTTTGACTTTGAAGAATCTTATGTCCCTATTACTAAGAAGCCATTAGAATGCTTCTTGCTTTTGCATCCTACGTGAATTTCAAATTGTTTCAAATGGATGTCAAAAGTGCATTTTTAAATAGTTTTATAAACAAAGGATTGTACATAGAACAACCCCTTAAGTTTGAAGATCTTTAAAATTCAAATTGTGTCTTTAAACTCAAGAAAGCTCTCTATAGTTTAATGTAAGCCCCTAAAGCTTGGTATGAGAAACTAAGCAATTTTTTAATAGATAATAATTTTTCAAGGGGCAAAGTTGATACAACACTCTTCATAAAGCATGACATAAAAGATATATTACTCATTCAAATACATGTTGATGACATTGGATTTGGAGTCATTAATGAAAAATGATGTCAAAAATTTTCCAAGACCATGCAAGGAGAATTTGAAATAAGCTTGATGGAAGAACTTAACTTCCTTCTAGGCCTTCAAATCAAAATGAAAGAAGGAATTTTCATCAACCGATCAAAAAGGGAGCTGCCAAAGAAGTTTAAAGTAAGGGATAGAAAGTTGATGGTCACACCAATGAGCACCTCCAAAAAAATGTATAAGGATGAGAAAGGTAAATCTGTCTTTCAAAAATTATATAGAAGAATGATAGGATCCCTGCTATATTTAACTATTAGTAGACCAGATATCATATTTAATATTTGCATTTGTGCTAGATTTCAGCAAACCCTAAGGAATCGCATCTTATTGTCGTAAAACGTATCTTTAAATACCTTTTAGAAACACCACACTTAGGCTTATGGTATCCAAAAGGATCAGACTTTGAATTAATAGGGTACTCAAATGCAGATTTTATCGGATACAAAATGGATAGAAAAAGTGTCTCAAGCACATGCCAATTCCTTAGAAGAATGATCATATCATGGTTCTTAAGGAAGCGGATATTTTTGACATTATCAACTATAGAGCCTGAGTATATTGCAGCTGGCAGTCATTGTTCACAGATTCAGTGGATAAAACAATAATTAGGAAACCATGGGCTTATCTTTAAAGATACTCTCATTAAATGTGATAACACTAGATATATAAATTTGACAAAGAATCTGGTATTACATTCAAGCACTAAGCATATTGAAATAAGGCACCATTTTATTAAAAATCATTACCAAAATGATGACATGTCTAAAGTTTATGCCTACTGATAAACAACTAGTAGATACTCTAAATAAACTGCACCCTAAGGAAAAATTCTGTAAAGGAGCTTAGTGTTATAGACCTATCTTAGTGTTATAGATCTATGTGCTTCAGTTGTATGTCATATGATGCTTGATTGTATGCACATATTGCATAATTGTATGACTCTCAAGTGTTTTTTAATGAGGTTTCATGTTTAAGGAACGGTCAAGTACCATTACATTTCAATATAGGACCATTTCACATTCTTGGATGTTTGAAATCAATGCAAATCATTCTTGAAATGTGGAATTTCAATTTACACTGTGTTTCCTTCTGTTTTAAATACATTAGAACAGGCAAAGGAGTTTGCAGAAGCAATGAGAGACCTCTATGGAAATTTCTGGAAAATTTTTAAGGAACAAAGGAAACCGCATTTCTGGCAGAGAAAACCACAAACCTTGGTTGGAATTGCTAGAAACCAGTTGTGCATGGGCAAAGGAGTCCTCACACCTACAGAGGAGTCCACAAACCTTTATGAGAGGTTCTGCCTACGCAGGTCGAGTTCACAAAGGAGATGAAATTCTAGACAAAGGTGACTATAGACCTCTGTCAACCTAAATGCAGTTGCATCTTTTCGACTTCGTGCCCAATTTTTCTCTTTTTTAAGTTGAGTGGATTGAGGCATTTTCATTCCAAATCATTCTCGAGCAATCCATTTTCTTCCGTTTCTCTCAAAACCCTTCCAAATCCTTCAAATCTCATCCAAAATCCCTCCGAAACCTAAAACCTTTCTACTAAACCTTCCCAGAACCCTACTGTAAGATGGCAAGAGTGAAAACACAGAGCAAGGTAGTGTTTACTCCATCCAAGGGGAGTGGAAAGGCGAAGAAAAGAGAGGGAAATAAAGGAGAAGAAGCACAAAGTAAAAGAAGGAAGTTGAATGTGTCCAATGTGGTATTTCAAATCTTATTCAATCAGAGGCTCTTTGCATACAAAAACTTTGAAGATCGATATGAAGGGAAAAAGGTAATGAAAGGTAGAGTATTTAATTTTAACATTTTCGGATAGCAAGGTGTAGGTTGGAATCTTCCCATTTGTCAATGGCTAAAATATCAAGGATGGAAGGCTATTTTCGAATACTAGAACCTCATGAATGAAAGGATTGTCCAAGTTCTCATAAGTAATTACAATTTTAATATAAAGAAAACTTGGATTAATAAGACAGAAATTGACCTGAGCCCAGCAAGTATAAGGGCCATATTCAATTTGCCCAATGTAGAAGAAGAGATAGCATAGCTTGAGAGCAAGGCAAGATTGTTTTTGCAAGTTGCAAATGACGAGATAGGAGAAAAAGAGGTATTTTTGCATGCAAGGCACCTAGATCTTGATTTCAAGCTAGCTCACAATGTTATTATTTTCAATAATATTTATCCTAAAGTGGGCAACACGGATCAAGTTCCTGAAAAAATGTGAGGATTCCATGGTAATTAAAGAAGAAGAAAAAGATTGATCTTACCCAAATTATATTTAACCATCTCTACATGATCAAGATAAATCCCAAGCTTCCCTTACCTTATGAGATGCTATTTACCAAGTTCATCAAAGATAATAAAGTGGATACTAAGGATGAACATAGAGAGCAGATGAAGAAAACAAATCTTATTGGAGAGGCCACTGCCAATAGGATGGGATTCAAACTTACAGTTGATGGTTGGTTTTCCGAAAGAAGAAAGAAAAAAGGTCGCAAGAGAAAGAAGAGAAGGAGAAGAAAGAAGAGAAGCAAGAATTATGAGATAAGAAGAAAGGAGAGAAATAGAAGAAGAAGAAGAGATAAGAGGAGTAAGAAGAGAAGAAGTAGAAGCAGAAGAAGAGGAGAGAAGAGAAGCCAAAGAAGAAGCAAGAGAAGTCAGAATGGAAGAAGAGAGAAGAGAAAGGAGAAAAGAAGAATGAGAAGATGAGAGTAAGATCTTGGGAGAAGAAACAATAGCCCATTCTAACCCAGCCTCCCTTAAAGCCTTCATAGCCAACCAACTCTCCACCCAACTTATTCAAGTAAACACTAGATTAGAGAACCTTGAAACCCATGTTGCCACCTAGGCAAATTGGAGGAGACAGTGAATCTCAAACTTGACACCATTATCTCCCTAATTGAATCTACAAAACCTCAACATTCCTACCCTAAACCCATGGCCTCAACCCATTCATCTTCCACAGAGTCAATTTTTTTCCAAACCCAATCTCCTAGAGTTCCTTCACCTATTGTCCCTAACCCAACAACTATTCCATCAACCTCCCAACCTAAATCCTAACAAACCTTTCAACTTAGACTACCCACACCGGAATGGCCTACCCCACATCCTCTTGAGAATCTATACCAACTAGATTCATCAAGACACCCCACCTTCACCGAAACCCAAACCACAACCATTTGAGTTAATCCTTTAGGTCAAAGAAGAATACATGGTCAAAATCCTAGCCAACATACATGCAATCAATGAACGTACAGAAAGAAACAACAAAGGAGTTGGTTCTCATGTCATTAACTATCCATACCTTGAGCTAGTTGGAAAGTCATACTGATTAGACTCATTTCTTCACCCAAACCTACATCTCCCAAACCAGCTTCAACAAAACCCAAGCCTGCATCCCAAACCAGCTTCAACAAAACCCAAGCCTGCATCCCAAACCAAATCCATGCCAATCCCAAAACCACCTCTTAGCTCCATTTAACCTACATCCTAAAACCACCCAAACAAAAACAACCACTTTCCATTTCATCTCCCTCAAATTCACCTCCCAAAACCCAGCCTAAACTAGAACCTTCTACGTCGTAACCCAAAATCCTCTGAGCCTATTTATATGACCTTTGAGAAATATCAAGCCAAAATGAGAGCCAATTCTGAAGCTAGCCAAAAAGCTAAAGGCAATCTTAAGAGTGGCATCTCACTTTCTAGTTCCCAAATCCAATACCCATTCTCAAAATTTGCTGATAGTTCCTATACAGATAGGATTAAATTTTTACCAGCACTCGACCCTATTCCTCTTTCACATCAACCACCAACCAAGGAACCTACCCCATAGTAGTCCCTCCCATTCAAGCCAGAGGCACAGAGTTTTGGACCCACTTCTTTTGAAAAACCCTCCTAAGAGATTTGGTAAAAAGGCTATTGCACCTAGCAGATCTAGACAACCCACATCATCAACCTCTCCCAAACCACAAACCTCAAGCTAAGCACCTCTTCCATCAACCTCTCCCAAACCACAAACCTCAAGCTAAGCACCTCTTCCCGATCCTTCATACTAAAAAGAATACCACCCAAGCCTTAAACCTGTTATTTTCTTATTTTTTGAAAGTTTGTCTCAAAAATTTCTTCTCCTATATATTTTTTCTATTGTAACATTGATGTCCTATTTGGTTTATCAATGATAAACAATTATTTTGTCATATGACTGACTGTTTTTCCATGCAATTCATGATGTGTGCTTCATAGTCATCTTACTTGCATCATTACAATGTAAAAGGGGAGAAACCCATCTGCTAGAAAGGAGAGAGAAAATCTAATTACAAACTTTCTCATCTCTTTTTTATTATGACAAAAAGAGAGAGAAATAAGTAAAAAAGTGCACCTTTCTCATCTCAAACAAGCTTATCAAACATGGGGAGAAATTGAAAATTTGGAAGATTAAAAGAACTAGGACCGAGATCCTCGATCAAGTTCTTCCAAACTTAAAACAATTAAAAGTGCGTATACTTAGGGAAAGCATCAAGTTAAGAGCTTAGGAGCAGCATTAATTCAAATTATTCTCCTAAGTATGTTTTAAAAGAGAAAGAAAACACTCAAATATTTTGTCATCATAAAAAATGAGAAGATTTTGAGTCCAGACCACATAACAACTTGATTTTGATAATGAATATATAATAATAACTTAGTTTTGATAATAAGCAAACATGAGACTGAGAAAAGAGAACACTAACAATTTTGTTTCCCAAGTGTTGAAGAAGTTAAAATGAAAAACATAAGTTTAACACAAACGTGTTTAAGAACCAAGTTTCATCAACTAAAATTGTCCAAACAAGTGTTCGCAATTTCGTTGAAAAGAAAAATTTTACTAAGCTGAAAAAGAAAAAATTTTGCTAATTTCGGAGAAATTTTTGAAAATTTCCCCAAACTATTTCGCTAAAATGTAAAAAAAAATTAAAAATGTAGAAAAATTAGAAAATCTTCCATAATACTTCATAATAAATCATAATAAATCTAAATTCATATTTCAAACAAAAACCATCACTTTAAATGTCAATATATATGACATAAAGAAAACATACCAATGATACAGAAGCAAATAAAGTAGATATCCAAAGTGGAATACTACTAAATGCAAGATCTAGGTCATAGAAAGTTGTTAAACATATGCATATAGTATGAAATGTGTTATCACCATACCTCACCACCAAAAAGAAACTCATGCAGGCTCATTAATTTCATCATCGTCATGAACATCCTGCATTGCTTCCAGCCAATTACTATAGAAATCACTTGGATATAAGTTGTACTATGTAGGGAAAGAAGATGAAGACGCTTTGATTCCACTATATGTAATTATACATGTCTTTTTATTAGTAATTTTACTAAATTTTCTACGCCAATTTTGACATTGTAACTTTTAAAAATCATAGAATAAACTATTTATTTTCATAACTTACAAAAATATAAATGCGTATGTTAAAAGCTAACTCTATTAATAATTATATGACAATGGACAACATAATTAATTAATTTTTATTGATGTTAAATAACATTTATTTTATTTAAATTAAATAAATTCTTAAAAATTCATTTCTCATATGTTTAGAAGTTGTTTAAATAAAAAACTCAATATATAATCATTTTAATTCATTTGATAGAAAATCTATTAACAAAATGCTAAAAAATGATAATAAATCATGATTATTAGTATAATAGATGCATTTACCCCAAAAAATTTAAAGAAAAGTAAAAAACAAACCTAATTTGGGTGAAAATTATTGATTAAGAACCCAAATGAGTGACTAATTCCACCCGTGTGGATGAAATGGCCTCCCTAGAAGCTAACGCACGACGGATTGGCCTTCCCACACATAACCACTTGCCTCCCAACAACTGATGCACGACCATTTTGCCTGTGAACGATGCACAGCAAATGGATTTCACGCCTGAGACTCAAATTTCACGCTCGATTGAAGATTTCGAAGCCTCCTCTACCAATTTTGAGCACTCCAGCAGTGATTTCGAAGGTAGGGGGGTGGATTCAAAGGGGAAAATTAGGGTTGCAGGCGTTGTCGACGGAAGAGGGAGGAGTTGCTGCTTTGTGTGTTGGATTCAAGCTTCCAAATCCAAGTAAGTCACCACGATTCTTGATTTCGAAACTTCCATTGATGATTTTGAAGTTAAAAAAATAATGTAAGCTCGAAAATCACTGAAATGGAAGAGGACAGGCTAGCTGCAAACGTCTGAACTTCTAATCAACAACCTAAATGTGATTTTTTTCTTGGAAAATCAACACTAGGTGTTTCAAAAATATGTATTTGGGAGGCAGAAGTTGGTTTCGAAAAATGTTATGGTTGTCTCTAGGGTTTTCCTCTTTTATTTCCAATTTCTCGCTACTGTTTCGGCGAGATTTAGTTGTCTCAGCGAGATTTTGACCGAGATTTTGGGGATTTCACCAAATTTTGGGAAAATTTCACCAATTTGTCGAGAATTTTGCCTAACCACAAAAATCCTCATTGTTCTCTAGCGAGAACATTTCGTTGGGTTGCCAAATCGAAATTTTTGGCGAAATTTTGCTCAAAAATTTCGAGAATGCGAATAATGGTCCAAACACACCATAAAACAAGTTAAGATGGAAGAAAACATACAAACGCTAATATTCTACTAAAGTTCGCATGACAAAGGACAACTTAGAGGGGAAGCATCCTCTGACAGAGGGCTCTAGAAGAACCTAAAATTATTTCCAAATTAAAAGTTCTTCACAAAAGAAATCACAGAGGAGAACTTTAAAAACTACAGTGGTCTGCGAACTAGTTGTTGGTGATAGTCAAAGTTGTTAGAGCAAACAAAGGAGTCTACAAAGGTGAATTGGTTGGCCACCAAGATTTCCATTAAAACTATAATAGCTACTTCCAACAGAGGCATTGATAGAGGAGACCTCACATGCCAACAGAGGTCTGTCATTATGCCTGACAACGGACATTGACATTAGAGGAGATCGACAGAGGTCTTCAGGGCATTCTCGTCAACAATATTTTTCGACAAAGGAGATTCAAGTCCTACAGAGGTCTGTTGATACAGGACGAGTAAGAAGAAAAGAGAAGGAAGAGAAGAAACCTCTCAACGGGATTAGAAGGGAAGAAGTAGGGAAGAATTTAGGGAGAATTAAGGCAAACAGAGTAATCATTGTATTCAATCAAAAAGTGTCTTCAACCCTAATACAAGCTACCATATTTACAAAATTTGAAGCAAAACCCTAAAACATGCGTAAAATACGCATAACAATTAAAATACCAAAACTATCCTCAAATCCCTAATTAAATAAAAAAAACCCTAATTGCTACGATTGGGCCTAGAATAAGTACGAATTTGGTGTACATCATGATCCCAATCAATTCTCTCTTGCTTGAAAGAACACTCCACTAGAGGGTTAGCATGATGATATTGAGCAAGCAAATCGGGGTCCAATGCCTGAAGTTCCTCTTCGGATATTCAGGTAGCATCAGTGTCAGACTTGTTTCACCACTTCACAAGATACTTATATAGTCCGCCTGAAGAAGAAATAATGAGTTCATCTTAAAGGATACTCTCAACCTAATCTGTAAGCATGAACTATGTTTAGAGTAGAACTGGAACATAATCCAAAGCCGAAAAAACCCCTTGGTTTGATATCCCTGTAGGTGAAAGAGGACGCTTGAAGGTGCGTTTGTAAGGAAACAAATCCTCCATAGTGAAAGTTAAACCAATCCCTAAATTTGGAGGCAAGTCAAGAATATATGCGTTTAATCATAATTTTCGCAAAATACGAAAATGACCATTAACTCGTGCATGCAACTTTTTAAAAAGAAATTTAGGAAATCTCCCAGATAGCATACGATCCATAAAATAATCACCTTCATTAAACTCATGATGCTTACGATATAAATCAGTAAAAAGCTTATAAGTTTCATTACTTAGTACAATTTTCCTTCGTACAGTGGCATGAACATCATGAATATGCTGTGAAAATGTGTCGACAGAAGCAGAAACACGAATATCAAGTGGCAAGGGTACAAAATCAATGGAAACACGGAGAACAAAGCATTCGACAATCTCAAATGGGGACATTCTTGTAGATCAATTAACAAAATTATTATAGGCAAACTCTGTAATAGACAAAACCGAATCCCACGTACCTAAGTGGTCACCTACCAAACATTTAAGTAAGTCTCCCAAACTTCAGTTAACAACCTCAGTTTGTGATTGAAAAGCATAAGAAAATTTGAAAAATAATTTTGCCACATATGAGGCATCCGCAGTCTTTTGACATAGTAGAAAGTGAGCCATCTTTGAGAATCAATCTACGACCAACAAAATAGAAAAAGAACCTCTAGGGATCTTAGGCAAACTAAGAATAAAATTCATGCTAATGTCTTGCCAAGGAGTGTGTGGAATAGGTAATGGTGTGTACAATCATGTATTTCTTTTCTATGTTATTGCTAGCTGACATGTTCAACACATAGACATAACTCTAGCAACATCTTGTTTCAAAAAAGGCCAATAAAATCTATCTTCAACTAAGGCTATTGTTTTATCCCTACCAAAATGTCCTACAATGCCTCTTGCATGTAATTACCAAATAAAAAATTCACGCGATGAAGTGTAAGAATGCATAATTTAGAACCCTTAAACAAATAACTATCATTAACCACAAAATCAACATATTATTGACGGTTTCCACTCTGCACTTCCTAAAAAATAATACCAAACTTTGGACACGTGACATACTCATCCTTCAACCTATCAAAACCTATAACATTGACACTCATTGTTTAAAGGACTGTAACTACATGACTGAGAGCATCCATTGGTTTGTTATCAACATCTGCACGATGCTTAAGAACAAAATTATATTCCTAAAGAAACTCTATCCACTTGGGATGTCCGGCACTAAGTTTATGTTGTAATTGCAGATATTTCAAAGCTTGATGATCAGAATAAAATAGAAACTCTTAAAGTAATAAGTAATGTTGCCAATACCTCAATACTTGTACTACAGCGTAAAATTTTTTATCGTATGTCGAATATTTTCGCTTAGCTTCATTAAGTTTCTGTCTGAAATTAGCAATGAGATGACCCTCTTGACTTAGAACACCTCCAATACCAACTCTTGAAACATCGCATGCAATTTCAAAGGCTTTTGAAAAATCGAAAGGTTGTAATACAGGTGCCTCAGTCATTCTCCTTTTGATCTCACAAAATGACTTAGATGCAAACTTGGACAATTGAAACGCACTTCCTTTCATGCAATCAGTTATGGGAGTCATGATAGAACTAAAACCTCTAACGAAATGCCTATAAAAACTAGGTAACCCATGAAAACTATGAACCTAATAAAAGGATTTAGGTTTGGGCCAATCTCAAATATCACTCACCTTAGAAGGATCCATAGCTAAACCATGAGTTGAAAAATCAAATCCCAGAAAGATCACATTGGTTTGCATAAAATGACACTTCTTCAGATTCACATACAATTTTTCTACACGAAGTGTTCCAAGAACGTGTCTCAAATGAACAATATGATCTTTCTTCGAAAAGCTGTAAATCAATATATCATCAAAATAAACTACCAAATTTTTTTTCAATGAAAGATTGTAGAATATGAGTCATTACCCTTATAAAAGTAATAGGTGCATTTGACAGTCCAAAGAGCATTACTAACCATTTATACGACTCATCTTAAGTCTTAAAGGCCATCTTCCACTCATCATCAATCCTAATTCGGATTTAATGATATCCATTTCGAAGATCGATTTTGCAGAACCATTGTGAGCCAATCATTTGGTCCAACACGTCATCCAATCGAGGTATTGGAAATCTACACTTGAGTGTTATTTTGTTTATAGCTCGACTATCCACACACATTCTCCAAGACCCATCTTTCTTTAGAGTCAACAAAGCAGGTACAACACATCGACTTAGGCTTTCACGAATGAAATCCTCATGGATCAACTCATCCACTTGACATTTCAATTTAGCTCGTTCCTTAGGATTCATTCAATAATATGGTAAATTTGGTAATTGTGATCCCGAAACTAGATCAATAGCATGTTGTATATCCCTCATAGCTGGTAATTCTTCAAGAGCAACGTACCTAAATTCATTCAAAAGATTTGCAACTTCTAATGACTAAACGACAGACTCATCTACATAGACACTAGGCTCAGAATTTCTTACCAACATCAACACTAAACTCAATTCTCTACTCTCCTTTTCAAATTCTCATCTAGCCATAATATGCAAAGGTCTTTATTTGAGGGTTCAATGGGAGAAATCTTCTTTTGAGGTCTTTCTCTCACTGACGGTTTGGTTGGTCTCAAAAGAATAGATTTTCTATTGTATTTGAAAAAATATGTATTTGATTCTCCATAATATATGAAATTCATATCAAATAACCAAAGACAGCCAAACAAAATATGAGCTACATCCATCGAAAGAACATAACACCATAACTAGTCCTCATAATCTACAATTTTAATTAGAGCTAGACATTTTTCATGGATAGGTAGTGTAGTTTTATCTACTTATGCCACTCTATACGGTTTAGGATAGGGCTCAGATTTCAATTTCATCCTGGCTACACCAGCCTCTGATACAATATTCATGGCACTACCCCTATCAATAACAACTTTGCATATGGCGTTACCACATATGAAAAATGCATTAAAAATGGCGGTACACTTTCAATCATCTTTAGAATCAGGAGTAAACAAAATGCATCTTATGACACCTATATGCTCAACATCATAATGATTTTCATCACACTCACTCCTCAGGTTCATCCAATGAATCAACAATACAATCTATTTCCCTCTCATCGTAATCCTCAATTTTCTCAGTTTCTATTGTAAGAGTACGATTAGGACAATGTGATGCAGTGTGACCCATGCCATGACATTTAAAATAATTAGTCTCTGACATCTTAGGACGTGAGCTGGATGCAACATTGGAGCTAGCATTCCCAGAGAAATTTTGAACAGGATTGTTACTATCTTTACTCTGTGAACTCATCCTTTGGTTAGACATTGACCTGGATGTATATCTAGTTGCCTGAGTATCCCCAACTTAGGAAGTGATACATCTAAAGGGTGGGGACTTCTGATACTTTTCAAGTTCCAATGCCTTATAAACTACCTCTTCGAGGGTATACGGAGCATGTAAGACCAGTTCTCGTTTCAATTCAGGTTTAAGACTATCAATGAATTTAAGATGTGTCACCCGCCGTTCTACATTAATTTGACATCTCAAGAAGAGATTATCAAATTTTTGATAATACTCGGTAATAATTGTGGTTCCTTGTCTTAAACTCATCCATTGGTCCATTAATTGGTCTCTGTGAAACTGGGGCACATATTTTAATCTTAATTTATTTTTCATTTCAGCCCATGTGGTGATATGTGCCTCTCTACCCTAATCTATATCCCTTTCCACACCTAACCAGTAATATTGACCAGATCCTATCAACTTCATCTTTGCAAATAGGATGCACTGTGCATCTGTCATGTTATATCATTCAAAGAATCTTTCTAATTCAGCTATCCAATCGATGAAGATGTCAGGATCAAACTGTCCATCAAAAATAGACACATCAGCTTTGACTTTTTTTGTGACTTCATCATCCCCAAAGACATGCTTACGGTCAACTACCATATTTTGTTGTGACTGATGTGGGACATTTCGTAATTGAGCCCTATTTTGTTGTCAAAGTTCAATCACATGTGACTCTCTAACATTTGGAAAATCTTCTGAGTTTTTAACTGGAAATTATCAACCAATACATACAAACTGAAGATGACTTCTAAGTGTACCCAGAGGAGGGAGAATACCTCGATGTCGGTGATGTGGTCTTACGAAATTTTGGTTATGCCCCTTGGGAGAAGTTTGACCTATACTAGATTCTGGAAAATCTACCACTGACTCATCAATAGAACGTTTGCCTAAATGTCTGAGTATAGACTGAGTTTAAGCTTCTAACTGCATTTGAAACTGGTTTTAAAATTGGGACAAGGACTCAGTGAAGTTGGCTTGTCCTATGGATAGGTTCTCACATTTTTGAGCTAAAGAATTATATTTTTTATTGAGGCGATCAGAGGTTTGGAATTCTCAACTATACTTGCAAGTTCTGCATTGATAACCATGATGAACTCAATATAAGTGAATAGATGATGCAATTCAAAATACAAAGATGTATGCCACTACACTATAAAATTCACACCAAGTAATTAACTTAAAAATGTTAAATAATTCACCAAAGCAAACAGAGTAATAAAAGGGATTTTAACTTGACTAATAAATAAAAGTTTAATTCAAGTTCAAGTGGAAGAAATATACCCTTTAAGAAGTCCTAACAACCTTTCTCAAATAGTTGTGTAGCAAACTTCAATTTCTGAAAGGAAGAGCTTGCTGAAATTTTTTTGAAAAATAGGCTTTTCTGCAATTTTCGGCAAAGGCAAGGCTTTTTTGAAATTTCTGAGATAGAGGAGCAGTTTTGGAAATTCAGAAAGTAGGGACTATCTTGTAAAATTTTCAACAAGGGCTTGTTTTGCAAAAAGCAGGGGGGAGGGGTTGAAATAAAATTTCAACAAGGGATTTAGTTTCAAAATAGTAAAATCGAAGGAGCTGTTTGAAAATTTTCCAAAAAATTCCCAAAACCCCTCTCTTGATCGTCTTCTTCCCTCTACGTACGAACGAACCAGCAGTGGGTTTTCAAAACCCGCCAAAGAGCTTCGATCGTGACTTCTGCTGAAGCCGAAGGAATGGTCGGACGCTTCTGACAACAAAGGTGGTGGTTGACGACACTAGATTCGACAGAATCGAAGAGGATAGTCACTGGAACTACTGGCAACAATTATGAATGGCGCTAGAAAAAAGGTCGGAGAGTTCCAAAAGCACTGGCAGTGGTTTCTGATGCTATAACTCGCTAGAAATGAGGAAGATGGCTCTTGATGGGCTCTGCAGCCACTATAAGTCACCAGAAAAAAGCGAGAGCCATCGGATTTGTCGAAAATTGATGCTACACGCGTAGGATTTGGGAATTATGACCCTGACAATGGGTGTAGACACTTCTTGCTATCGAAAATGAGACAACCAAGTTGCGCGCACAGTAATCCTTCAAGCAGAATTGCGTGCACAGTAACCCTCTAAGTAGAGTACTATAGATGTGTGGAAAAAGGTTTTAATGGGCAGATTTTCAAGAAGAAAATTGAAAGAAAAATCACCAGGTTCACTTTGATACTAAATTGATGCAAGACAAGAAAAAAAGAAAAGAAGGGGAAGAAATCTCTCAAGAGGATAAGAAGGGAAGAAAGGGGAGAAATAAGGAAGAATTTAAGGAGAATTAAGGCAAGCAGAGTAATCAATATATTCAATCAAAAAGTGTCTTCAACCCTAATACAAGTTACCATATTTATAGATATGGAAGCGAAACCCTAAAACGTGTAAAATACGCACGTAACAACTAAAATACCAACAATACCCTCAAATCCCTAATCAAATAAAAAAAACCCTAATTGCTACCTTTGTGCCTGAATAAGTACGAATTAGGTGCACATCATGATTTTCATCATCTGTCTTCATGATTGAACCTTTCATGCATCTTCAGCAAGTTAGATTTAACAGTTAAAATCTCAACGATCAAGTTTCAAACGGCCATGAGTCCTTCAAAAACTTATAAATAGATACTTCATTCGAAAGAAAAGGAAGCTTTTGCAATTCAAGAGTTACTTTTATGCATTTACAAAAGATACAAGTTTTCTTTCAAAAGTCTTCACTCCACTGAACTACAACTCAATTCAAAGCTTCAAGATATATACATATATCATCAAAGGAGTTCGAAGCAGCCAAGCAAGTGCTCTTCATTGAGTAAAATCATTATCTATTAGTTCTTTATTGTGTACAGACTCTGCCCAGTCAAAGATAATTTTATTATACAATATTTGTTTATTCTCATACTTTGTGAAGTGTTTCTGCGAGTTGGGTGATTTGTAGTGAAAGTTTGGTTCTGCAGTGATTAAGTTGTAAGAGTTTGTTGGTGAGCTCTAAAAAACCAATGTATTAAGGAAATTGTGACTAGTGAAACCTAAGACAAAGGCTATCTTAGAGAAGCAGAGGTAGGAACCCACCTCAAGCTGAATCACTATAAAAATTATTGTGTACTATTGTGCTTTTCTTTCTAATCGTTTCTGCACATTTTTAATTTGGCCAAAAAGTTTGTGAAGTTCAATTCACTCCTCTTCTTGAGCTACTGACACCAAGGAAACTAACAAAATGATCATATTCCCCTCCTCATGTTATTAACAAGTTAAAATAACCCACAAATGTTTCTCTTTATGCACACATCCCTTAATGTTTACTAACACCCTTGTACAAAATTGACAACATTATCCTTGCATTCATACATGAAAAAACTGATAATTAGAGTATTCATCAAAGGTCGTGCATAAAATCTAATATGCTAGTTAGATTCTAGCATTAACTTGAGGCTATGAAGGAAAATTCAAAGTGGTTGACTGAAACAATCATAAGGGATTAGGAAATATCATTTCCAGCCATAAATATAAGAATAGAATAATACGATTTTATGTTTTTCATCAAACTTATTAATTAAAAATCATAAATGATAATTTTGGTGGCCTATATATAATAAAAAAAGAATTTTTAATACATCTTAATTTATTTCATGCTTACAAGTATATAATACAATAGTTGATGCAATAGTATTTAATCATGTGGTGAAGGGAAATTGATGGTAAACATTAACGATGAATGCATTGAAGGAAGCCATCATGGGGCTATCCAAGCTTTGTGAAAAGCACGTAGGGAATAAGATAATTTTCCAAGCAGAAAACCAGGAGAAACAATAAAAATAATAAACAAAACCTGAAAGATGTTAAAAAACATAAACCACATAATTTGAACAAGTCCAATGGGTAAAACCACTAAGCCAATTGATGTCTGCAAGATGTGTCAATGGACCACTGAATGTCAATATAAAAATTGATTGCATCTACTAGTGCAAATTGGATAGACCAAGCTCTGTCATGCTATGATTTAAAGTCACCATATTTCGAAATCACTAAATTGGCTAGGCAATAATACAAATTGTCAAATTATTCTTCTGAGGCAGCTTCATGGACAGTGCTTTCAAGCTGTCTTGTCATTGGTATGGTAGTAAAAACAATTGCCTCTGCAACCTAAAATTTTGATTAAGTCGAATTGAACAATATTTGGAAGGGACACTCTTCTTCACTTTCAAACAGTCAAAAATTCAACAAACATGTAGGAGGAAGCAAGGAGGTCGATAGTGGAGGTGGGATCAATCCTATTTGCCTGTGTTGCTACGTCAATATCTCACCAATACAGTAGGTACTCTTCACAAGAGAGGGATTTTTTGTTCTTTTTTTAAGAATTTTGGGTTTAACCATCCATAGCTTTGTCAAGTCAGTTATCTCATTCAAAAATGGTGAAGGGCCTGAACAGTCAAAGTTGGTCCCCATGTTGTGTTGGTGTCCCTTCTAATTCCTCCATCTATGTTCTGTATCAGCTTGATTTTTAGCCCATCATCAAATGGCAAATCATGTCTTATGGACATGTTTAATCTGGGAATTTAAACATTTTGAAGTTGTAACATAGAAGAAATGAAGGTAGGTCTACCATCACAAGGGGCTGATATGTTAATTAAGGAGGTTCACTTCAGATGTTTACCCATCAATGTTCCTTAGAAACTTTGTGCAGCAAATGGAAAGTATCCAGCTAAGCTAGAATATGCTAATCTAGTGTACATGCACGCGTTGCGCAATATGCCTATGACAGGAAAAAAGAAATCTAACTTAGAAGCCCAATTAACAGCCGATTAAAATTTACTTTCTTACAATATCAAGAGATGAGAAGCGCAGGTTCATCAATGGCCACAAGAATTTTGTAACTCATATGCCAATTCGCTTTCTAAATAAAAAGGTACCAGACACAATTTAATAGCCTTTACTTGAATAAAGTTTTTTTATTCTTTTTTTCTTCCAAGAATGATGATACATATCTACATTGTTTATGCATCTCCATATTAATCCATGCATCATAGCCCTAGAAACGACATTAAGAATGGGCTTGAATTGGAAAACTCATTTAACAAATGCTCCATAGCAGTATAGCTTAACACAACAGCTTCACAAATCTCAGAAGCCGTCCAATGAACTGTGAACATCAACCATTTGGTTTAAAAAAAAATACCTCACAGCAAGATGGCGTAACCTTCTGCGTACAAGGCGTGGATTTAAGCTGCAATTTCCAAGGGTAGGATAAAAAAGGGTAAGATAAAACTCTAACATTTTATTAGAACTCGAAGAAAAGAAAAATAGTCTTCCTACAAAAAGAAAAGTCACAAATCAGCAGCCAACATAACAAACTCAAGGACATCTAATAGAAGAGCATACCAAACTCAAAAAGTAATAAGCCAAGACAAAGATGCATTTCGTGTTAAAATGTGTTTATCACTTGAAAAGGTCCAAATGAATGAGAGTCCAAACATAAAATTCCTCTGCATCCTTCACAAATATGGTATAACATTTGAGAAGGGCAACAACACATGAAAACCAGACATCTTGATGAAACCACAGAACAAGGATTTAAAAGAGCTTCTCAAAAGAGGAACTCCAAACATGTCACAAGCGGGCCACAGAATACATGAGTTATCAAGTCCAACCCATGTGCCAAGTTTAATAATTAGATGAATCATTTCTTTTGTTCAATATTTGATGCCTATATACCCTTTTGAATCTGATCTACAAAAAGCCATAGGGAGAAAATATAAGGATTCTTTCTATTCAACTTTAAAAAAATGGTAAGAAAATGGCCATGGACTGCAGCTAGGATCTTGCATAAGAGAAAAATAATAATAAGGGATATTCAATCAACTATTGGATGTGATGGAGCAATGATTTAAATTATCAAACCATGATGCTATTTGTCAGAACAACTTTAAATATATTGTTCAAAAGCATTGCTGCACACATTGCATCATTTATCCTGGTTGGAATGAACAAACAGAAGATTGAAACATTGAAGAGATGATGCTCTTGAGCATTTGAGGTAGCTGATGCTTGTAGAGCATCTGTCAGCAATCAGCTCCATCCAATTTCTTCCTCTAGGGTTGCTATGAAGGGTACACTACTCAGATGGCTTTGAAAATTAATGTACCTCTTGTCATCCACAATAACAAACAAGACGGACTTTCCAAAATGAAAAGTTATGCTGCCAAACAAGATATGGAGAGATGACTATAACATTTCGTGGTTCTAACAGACTATGGGACAATATAAAAAAAAAAAAGTCAAATACAATCGAAGGTTCTAAGAGAACAAACCTTTCCGGGTAATGGACTTCCACCTTCATAATGTCCTTGGAAATTGATTTCAAGAATATTTCTGAAGGCTTCACATGTGACAACAGCCATAACCCAAAACTACAAACAACAAATCCATCTTCAAATAAAAGTCAAAAGAAAATGAAAATGGCTATTTTCAGCTAAATTTCCTTCACTAAACGCAGAGACTATTTGGCATTTAACAAGGAGCACGTATGCAGCCCTAAAAGACTGATGGTGGGAATGCAAAAGCCATTTACTGATATGCATTTTCGAAATTGCATTCTTTGAGGTGAATTGTGAGTGCGATGATACCCCTCAACAGATATCCTTATAAGAGTGATTCATTTATTCTGCAGCCTTATAGAAGATTTTTCGCAAGAATATGACCACCATTTCAATATTGCATTGTCAAAAACTCATTTTTTTGTAGAAGTGGTTCATTTCCTACGCATGACTACCGGCGGAGGGAGAATATTTTGCAAGCAGGCTTGTATCTGGTGATGTGAGCGAAGGATCTCTCAGACAGGAATAACAGTTACCCATAAATCTTGTTCTTGAAAGTTCCATTGGGCGCCTTCTGAATATTGCTCCAAGCCCGATTCATCTGCAAACAACAAAGAGAGAGAGAGAGAGAGAGAGAGAGAGAGAGAGCTCAGCTTGTGTAAGAAAGAGACGGAAACTTTATAAAGATCAAATCTTACAAAAAGAGTCTTGAATTGAGAGAGAGTAAGACCTTATCGGAGAAGAAATCAACAAGGACCTCTGCATTTTCGGGCATTGATCTTCGATCTGCAGATATGTTTCTCCATAGGTCTTTGAGCGTGGGAGGAGGAAGGGTGGATTCGGAGCTGGGACGAGAAGGGCGAGCAGATTTGCAGAAGCACCAGCTCCTTCCCTTTAGCGGGAACACTACGATTCGTGCTTTCATTCTCTCTCTCGCGTAAGCAGAAAGTAGCCACTTCTCTCTCTCTCTCAACGAATTTGGAATTTACGATTCCGACTGCTTTTACGGGTTTGAATTAAATCGCTGGATCCTCTTCCTCTTCCGACAGTGTTTGCGAGAGTGCCATTTGGAAAGGATGAGCCAATTAGTCGACCCGGTCTACGGCACCAAAAGTTAGACGAGCTCTTTTTAGTCGACCTGGTCTATGGCCCCAAAAGTTAGATACAGCTCTTTTGGCACTCTTTCCATACGTAATCCGCTATCACCAATGTCTTTCCGGCCCAAGTAGAAAAATTCAAATGGCGTCTCCCTTTCCTATTGCTCACCTTTGGGACCCACTCTCTCATTGTGCTTATCCTCATAGTCAAGCCTCTCATCTCATGTAGTTGGATTTCTCGTCCTCTCTCTCTTTTATTCTCATGCACCTCACTCCTCTCATCTCTCCCTCTCTCTCATCTCACACACGTCATCCCTCCCATTTCGCAAATTTGGTACACAACTACAAGATCTTCATCTCTCCACAAACGGCTACTCAACCTTTGCCTATCTCTGGTCTTCCCTGCAACAACTGCAACCGTCTTATCCTGATAATCATCCTTGCTATCTAAAATCCCCAAGAAAATCCAACCCACCATCTTGCTTCTTGCTCTACCCACCGAAAGATAGTCGCGGAAGAGACCGACATTTCCTCTCCCTCTCCTTTGGCATCCAAGACAGATATATCCAGATTATTTAGTATGTTTTTGCTTGAGACAAAATTGAAAATTTTTCTTAATTTCCTAAATGTGGAATCTCATGAATTTTTTCTACTCGTCTCTCAAATGGCCAGGAAAATGCCTCCATAGAAAATATCCAGATTATTTAGTATAGTTTTCCTAGAGACAAATTAAGAAATTTCCTAAATTCCTTACATATGGAGTCTCGCAAAATTTCGAATGGGAGTAAATCTAGCAACATGTATTTTATAAATGATTGTTAGTCTCATAGTCCCCATTTATAGCTTTTCACTCCATTATGACATTTAAGGCATTTAAAAAAATAAATCAAAACCTCTTAATATTTTAATATTTTTGAGCTAAAATTTTATGGTTTTTATTGAAACATGTATACTAAAAAACACTTACAATGAAATGCTCTTGGTCACCTTTTGATTCATTTCTTGTGTGGGCTTTGCTTGAAATCAAAACACTTACAATCTTCTGATGACTTAAATTCAAAGCAACATGATTTACTTTGAAGACTAGTTCCTCGTTGCAATTTTTAATTTTTGAATAAGTAGGTGCTCTCTTTTGCTTCATAGAACAAATTAGTAGAATATAATTTGTTATGCTACAAAGACAACTTAAAAATGATAGCTAAAATCTCATGTAAACTCTGTAGGTACATGGGTATTATCTGCTTCTAATATAGTTATCGATTGGGCAACATTTTAAGTTTTATAGCTGTTACTTGTATGTTACATACTGTCACTGGACGTCCTCTCTGCATTACTTATCCTCGAGTTTTATATTTAATCATTTGTAGGCATCATTTAAATAACCTCAATGAAGCCATGTAGGCTTAACCAAATTAATAATAAAGTAAGGGCTAAACAAGTAGAAGCCAATGGTGATGTTTTATCAAAAAGAGTAAATCTATCAAATGAAATGACCAGAAGCTTCATCCCACCAGTATCTGATGATATAAAATCTAACATAGGAATGAAGTTTAATTCTGAAGAAGATGCATACTAGTGTTTAGAAAATTGGACCGAGCCGGCTGATTCGATTGGCCAGATTGGCAACTGGAACTGGCACCGGTCCGATTGTAGCTGGCCACTGGTCTACTCAAAAAACTGCTTCAACCGTCTGGTTTAACCTGGAACCGTTAGACTAGAGAACCGGTGGTCTAGCTTTAAAAAAATAAAAAATGATGCGCGTGGACACCCACGCCTGCTTGAGCACCCCACAAATGATGAAACGAAAGCCCCTCTCTTGTCGTCTCTACTAGGGTATTTGCTTGAATCAATTTTCCTCTTCTCCTCACTGCCTCCGTCATCCCCTTCACTGTCGATGATTCTCCTCCTGCTTCTGCTGTCATAATCTCTGTTTCGTTGTCGCCAACTGCATCAGGTACCTCAACTCTCTCTCCTGTCTCTCTCTCTCTCTCTCTCTCTCTCTCTCTCTCTCTCCCTGCGTGCCCGGTGTGTCGTGGTCGTGGCTGCCACCTCACTCCCTCCCTTCCTCCCTCTTACTCCGAGTCACTCCCTCTCTCTCTCTGTCTCTCCCTCTCTCCCTCTCACTGTCTCTCTCCCCACCTGCCCAACATGCCAGGCCCGCTACTGCCCCCTCCCTTGCTCTCTCTCTCTCTCTCTTAGTCTCTCACTCTATCTCCCCGTCTCTCTGTCTCTCGTTGTCTCCCCAATCCCCATCTCTCTCTTTCTCTCTCTCTCCACTGTCCAGGTAGCCATGGCCCATGACCACTTCTCTCTCTCTCTCTCTCCCCCCTATCCAGGCAGCAATGGCCCACGCCCCAGGCAGCCATAGCCGCTTCTCTCTCTCTCCCTTGCCCAAGCAGCCACAGTCATCTCTCTCTCTCCCCCTCTCTCCCCTTGTTGTCTTGCCTAAATTTAATTTTTTTCATGTATTAAATTTGTTAATGTGTTATGTAATTTTTTTATTGATTGCTATGGTGTTGTGTTAATGTGTTTTCATATGTTGTTATTTTAATGTGTTTGCTACTTTGTTTATTGATTATAGTGTTAGATCATGTCTGCCTCTCAATCCAACCCTGCTTCTCAATGCAACCCTGCTACAAGCAGTAGTTCAACACCTACTAGTGCATTTAGGATAAGCAGATATAGCATGGAACCATATGCAGGAGATTATAAAAAATAAGTATAAATGTTGTTATTGTGAGAAAGTATTTGTGGGGGAGGGATACATGGAATGAAAAAGCATTTAGGAATGAAAAAATATTTAGCTAATATTCAAGGAGATGTTGCACCAAGTAAGAAGGTCCCTCCCCATATTCAATTGGATGTCAAAACAAATTTAGAGAACATTGCAAATGAAAAAGGGAAAAAGAAATAGTCAATCCTTAAAAGAAGTCCCTTTCTATAATTGGATTCTGTTGATGAAGCTGTTGAAATGGTATCTACAGAGGCAAACTCAATTAGAAAAGATGCATTGGCTCCATTCAAAAAAGTAAAATAGCATCAGGAAGAGTTCAACCATCAATTAAATATGCTATGGCAAGAAAAGATGCAATTGAACGAGCATATTTGAAAATGGGCAAATGATTTTCTGATGCCTGCATACCATTCAATGCGGTTAATTCCTCATATTTCAAATCCATGTTGAATGCTATATTGCCAATTGAAGTGTGTTTTCCACCACTTTCATATTATCAATTGAGTGAGAAGATATTAATAAAATTGTTGAAGAACTTAAGGGGGTTGTTGATTTAATGAAGGAGAAATGGAAGGCTTTTGGATGCACCATCATGCCAGATGGTTGGACAGATCAAAGAGGTAGTACAATGATTAATTTTTTAGTATATTATGCTCGACAATCTATATTTTTGAAATTAGTTGATGCTTTTGAATATGTCAAAACTAGAAAATTTCTTGCTGGGTTATTTATGGAAGTTATTGATGAGGTTGGGCCAAGCAATGTTGTCGAGAGTAGTATAGATAATGCAACTAATTATACGCTTGCAAGTCAAAATTGAGTGAGCAGTATCCATCTATAGTTTGGACACCATGTGTAGCTTATCGGATTGATTTGATGCTTGAAGACATTAAAAAATGGATGAGATAAAAGTAGTTATTTGGTCTATTAGTACTTTTATTTATAATCATACAATTGCTTTATCATTAATGAGGAAGTTCATAAAAGGGAAAAGACATCATTCGTCTTACCATCACTAGATTTGAAACACATTTTCTTACTCTTCAAAGCCTTTTGAATTGTAAAGATCAATTAAGGGTTATGGTGGTGAGTAATGAATGGATTAAGCTTGGATCTAAATGGAGGAACGATACAAAAGCAAAAGACATTACTAATTTTGTATTGAATAATGATATTTGGGATAGATGTTACATAATTGTTGCAACATTTGAGCCACTTGTTCATGTTCTTTGGTTGGTGGATAGTGATAAATGGTCTGCAATGAGATACATCTTTGAAGGTATGCGTAGAGCAAAGCTTGCTGTTAAAAAGAGCCTTTTGAAATTAAAGGTGCATGCTCAACCATTCCTTAATATCATTGATGCTTGGTGGAAAAATATGCTTAGGCATCCCCTTCATTTAGCAGGCTTTTGGTTTAACTCAATGTTCTATTATCATATGAGTGAAGAGACAAATGTGAGCATATGTACAAAAGTTCTTGATTGCTTAGAGAGGTTGGCACATGGTGATGATGAGTTAGGATTCAAGTTACATAAGGAGATGATGCGCTATTTTAATGCTTCAAATGATTTTGGAAGGTCAACGGCCATTAAAGCACGCTATAGTATGGATATAGGTAAATTTATTGAAAATGTGATGTTTTCATTTTTAAAAATGTGTTTTATTTGGCAAGTGCATTTATAATTGAATCTTTTTTGCAGTTGAGTGGTGGCAATTATATGGGATCTCTACTCCAAATTTGAGAAGAATGGCCATTAAAATTTTAAGTTAAACATGTAGCTCTTCTGGATGTGAATGCAATTGGAGTATGTTTGAGCATATACATACCAAGAAAAGAAATATATTAGAGCATCGAAGATTAATTACTCTTGTATATGTTCATTATAACTTACATTTGATGAATAGGTAAGATTGATGTTATATATTATTTACAATTTATTTATAATCACATGTAACACTTTGAGTTTAATTACATAATAATAATGTTTGCTTTTAGGGACAACAAGAGGAAACAAGTAATTGATCCAATTTGTTCTGAGGATATTGATATTATTGATGATTGAGTGTTTGAAGAAGAAGAACCTATACTTGTTAATGTAGATATTAAAGAGTAGCTTAAAGAAGACTTAATGGAAAGTTCTTCAACCATTACAAGAGAAGATGAAGATTTTGGTATTGATTTACTATTTTAGTAACTTTATAATCAATTCTATAAGTAGTTGATAAGTGATGATGTTTAATAATTTGATATTGCTTTTCCGTTGTTAGGAAACTTGATTATTTAAGAAGATGAAATTGTTAGAGCTGAAGAGCTTTGAAGAAAGTTATCTTAATTTTTATGTCATGTTATTTTTTATTTGATTGAGTAACTATTGATATGTAAACTTTATGAAACAAGTTCATTATGATGATTTAAATCTAGTATGGTTTAGTGTAATTTTAGACATATGAGACATATGTAAATATGTAATATTTGATGGATTAACTTTCATGGTCATCTTTAGAATCTTTTTAAACTTTTATCAGTGCATTCATATTTCATTTCAGATAAATGATTAATTTTTAGGTAATATATTTTTTATTTTTAAAAAAAATAAATAAGTAAAATAAATATTGCATCATAATTATATCATGCTGACGTCACTGGTCCAAACTAGTTTATTCCACTAGTTGAATCGATTGAACCTGAACTAGATACTCAAAAGGTTCAACCTCCTATCCAATTTTCTAAACATTGATGCATACATTTTTTATAACAATTATGCAAGGTAGTGTAGGTTTAGTATAAAAAAGGATCAAATAAGAAGGTTAAAAAGTGGAGAAATTTCTCATCATATTTTTAGATACTCTAAATCAAGAATGCAACGGTAAAAGTTTTAAATCTTGAGGAAAGACAGGTGGAGGCACGAAGTATAATATGTTGCAATTGTGAAACTGTCCTTTGTGTGAATAAAGGGGTTGGTGAGACTAAATGGACCATAACAAAGTTTGTAGAGAGCCACAATCATACATTGTTAACTCCTATCGAGTCATATACACTACGGTCACACAAGAGTATTCCAGATACTGAGTTAAACCTTATTGCGAGTTTGAAAGATGCAGGTGTGGGAGTTATTAGAGTAATTAATTTTTTGTAAATGAAGCAGGAGAAATATCTCAGTTGGGATATTTAGAAAAAAATGTTAGAAATACCTTAAAAAGAAGGCAAGCTAAGTATGAGTCTAGTTGGGAAGCTTTGCATAAATACTTTCTGAAAATGAGTATTGAAGACCCAAACTTCAATTTCGAGGTGAATGTTGATGATGATAAGTGTCTTATCTTATTTCTAGGGTGATGGTATCTCAAAAGCAAATTATAAGATTTTTAATGATGTTATTTGTTTTGATACTATATATAAGACAAATAAATATGACATGCCATTTTGACCATTTATGAGAGTAAATCATCACAAGAAATCAATTTTACTTGGAGTTAGGTGTAACAAGTATAAAAGAGAAAAAATAAAAATGGAACAACATGAGGATTTGTCATAATGAATCGAATAATTTTCATTTTTATTGATGTTCCTCAATTGATTATATTTGCTGTGTACATTAGAAAATTGTATATTCACATCCTAGACCACAAGTGGTCATAATTACATCTCTACAATGGGAGAAAATCAATAATTAAGAGGAAAAGTATAATCCATCTTAGAGACCCAAAAATAAAATAAACACACACACACACTCTCTTTCAAAATGAATGTGTGCTATCTTTGGGATCGCCGAACACATTGCGATGACTTGATATTTAGGAGATCGCCTCAAGTCAATGGGCGAATAGGATGACATGGCTTTAGACTAGGTTACTAGACACTGGGTCAATCCAATGAATAGGTGTTTTGATTCAATTGGTTTGTCCTGGGTGGAATCAAGACCGGGTGATTTTTATTGTTTAGACTATAAGAAACTATAGATACAGTAGGTGGTTTATAACTCAATTAGTATATCCCAGAAGGACTCAGAACCAGATGATTTTTGTTGTGTTTAGACCTAAAAGAGACCAGAAGAAAATAGGCGACCTAGGTTTGGTTCAACTTTCTTTCATTGCCCATGAAAAGCTTAGAAAGAGTGGGTAGGTTAATTGAGTTTTAGTCAACTTTCTCTCATTGCCAATGAGTAGCTTAGGAAGAGTGGGCTAAGTTAATTGGGTTTTGGTCAACTTTCTCACATTGCCCATAAGAAAGAGTGGGTCAAGTTAACTGGGTTTAATTGATTTGATGATATCCGCTAAGGTTTGACTAAGTGAGTTATGACTCAGTAACTCGGTCAGTTATGACTCGATGACCTGGTCCTAGACTTAGGCTTTTAAATAATTTTATAAGTGTTGTTTGCTAAGGTTTGACTCAGTGACCTGATCTTAAACTTTTGAATGAATTGGGAAGTGGTGTTTGCTAAAGTTTGACTCAGTAAGTTGTGAATCAGTGACTCAGTCTTAGACTTAGGCTTTTAAATGAGTTAATGAGTGGTGTTTTCTAATATCCCATAGAAAATTGAAAATAGGCGATCTCTACCGTTTATACTATGAGAGATCGAGTTAATTAAGCCTAATCATGGTTAGCACTAATAATAGTGATTAGTGCTAAATGACTATTCTTAATTGATTTAAGATAATATCATTAGTTTTCTGACTTATGGGGCAGTTACAGGGTTTGATCAGAGTTTAAACAGGTTTTAATGCATCTAATCCAGCATTATCCTTTTGTCCATCAATTGTGTAGAATCCATCATACCACAACATGGATGAAACCCATGTGTGTACCATGGTGGGGTCATGGCAGAGTGCCCTCAAGCACTAGAAAAATTACTAGTGGCCAAAGGCCATTGGTGTCAAGTGAGGCTCCTGCCTTTTGAAGACTCCTCCAAGCTCCTTCAGAAAATTCTCTATATCCCCCCCAAGAAGTGGGAGGGGCATTTATAGGCTTGGAGCTTGCCTTCACCTCCAGGGGCAGTTTAGGAATGCTCACCTCCTTCCAAGAGGGCAATATAGGGAAATGGAGCCTGCCTTCACCTCCAGGGGCGGTTTAAAAATGCTCACCTCCTCCTAAGAGGGCAATTTGGAAAAATAGGGCCTGCCTTCACCTCCAGGGGCAGTTTAGGAATGCCCTCCTCCTCCCAAGAGGGCAATTTGAGGAAATAGAGCCTACTTTCACCTCTAAGGATAGTTTAGGAATGGTCAAATCCTCTCAAGAGGGAAATTTGGGGAAATGGAGTCTGCCTTCACCTCCAAGGGCAGTTTAGAAATGCTCATCTCCTCCCAAGAGGGCAATTTGGGGAAATAGAACCTACCTTCACCATTTTGTGGAGAGCCTGCCTTGCTCATGCCATTCGTTATAATGGGGCTCATGGTTTAATTTTCTGCCATGGATTTTATCTTAATCCCAACAAATGCCCCCTGGTAACTAACGGCATGGGTAACTGCATAAGCAATTGTAGGCATGGTGGTAGTTACCGATCGTTCACTCTGTTTACAACAGAAATAAAATCTATACTCGATAGTCAACACAATGGTTGTTATTTTCCGCATTTGGAAAATCCTTTAAAAAGCTTTTTGCTGCGATCTCTCAATTTTTGGCTTCTGTCCATTCTAAAAATTTGTATGTGTGCTACAAATTCTTTCTACCATTTAAATAAGATAAAACATATCCACCAAAATGAATGATAGGCTTGGACAGTTTGCTTGGAAACTGAACCAATAACTTGAGTGTGCAACTATCGTTTTATGCTGATTTTTTTTAGAAAGATATTTCAAACCGTCTAAACGGCTTCAACCTGCTCATTTGTTGCTCATGAAATCAACTTGGTTATCACACCATCTAGACGTTGCTTCATGGAAAAAGGGGTACATAATTCTGCATAAAACATCGTTCAACCAGCGTACTGTAGTGAATTTGAACTCTAGATCGTGAATTAATGTGAACCAACTTGAACGTAGCTGAGTCCCACTTACAAAATTGACTGCGCAGTTAAAAGTGGTATTGAAGACGTGGTGTTAATTGCAGAGATAAAGATGCTCGCCTGCATTCACAATTTGAAAGAGCCTATCAATCTGCATAGTTTTGGTTTAGTGGAAAACCTAACCTAGCCACGTCGTTTATTCATCTGTGCAGGTAGAATTCCTCTTGCACAGGTAAAGGAGATGTCCTATGGACATTGACTGCACTCCATCTGCGTAGCTTTGGTTTGGTGGAAAACCTAATCTGGCCATGTCATTTATTCATCTGCGTAGGCAAAATTCCTCTTGCGTGTGTAAAGAAGATGTCCCATGGACATTGACCGCACTCCATTTTCATAGTTTTGGTTTGGTGGAAAACCTAAGGCCACGTCATTTATCCATCTGTGTAGGCAGAATTCCTCTTGCGTGGGTAAAGGAAATGTCCCACGCATATTGACTGGCAGTTTTAACTCTTTAATGCCACCTGCGCTGGTTTTGCTTTGTGGAGTCTGAGCCTTTCCATTTTGCACACGCAACTAACGTTAAACTCATCTCCATTATTGAACTCACTAATCTCATTCCCATTGGAATTTTACTATTGTTGGATTAAAACCATGGAATTCATATGTACATGTGTGTATGCTTCCCCCATGGATTTTATTTCATTGGCATTTCTTTTAATACAATTTGAACCGCTAATTTTGTTCTTCTGCCATGGATGTTATTTCATCCAACAGTAAGCTTCTCCAAACTTGAAAAATGATGCTAGAAAAGGAGAAGAAGAAATATTCAGCAACTCTTGATTCACTATGTTTAGTGGTTTAATAGATATTCGGGAGTAACAATTTAAAATTAAAGCCATTTTGATTTCCACATTGAAACCAGAGAAAATGTGGCCATTTTTTTCCAGTTTGGGAAACCCATCAACAAAAAACCTTCTACCTTTTTAGTATTTTGGTGTATGTACAAATCAAAGGCTGCCATTTGCAGCCTTCCTCCTCTTTAAAAAGGCTTCTTCTTCTCTAGTTTTTTGCAAACAAAAACATCATTTCAAGACTTCAGCAAGCTTGCAGCTCACTAATGTTTTGACAGGTTCTTCAAGAGCTCAAAAAAATCATCTTTGTTTCTGTTAAAGGCAAAGTTGCATTTTGGTGAACCATAACTGTCTTCCACCATCCTTGATGTGATTTCATTTTAGCTTCTTTCCTAAACCAGGTGAGCCCTGCAAATCCGCTGCCCATTTTTCTCTTTCTGGTGTCTACTAGGCTCAATGACTGCCTACTGAATAGCCCTTATAAAATCTCTCCCAAAATGCCAATATGCCATTGCATTTCTTCATTTTAGGCTTGCAAGCATTCGTCAAGATATATCGAATTCTACACCACTCTGACGGGTTCTACTTAAGAATCAATTTCCATTTCTTCTCTGTTTCAGCTTCGCAAGAGTTACTACAAAGTTCGGATTGTCTTCACTTGTTTGACGGTTCTCACTGAGAACTCATTTCTTGCTTTCCCTTGCTGGACAAAGAGGGATTTACTGGCTTGTCCAAGTTGAGGGAACCTTACAACTCAATTGTTATTCCGCCTCTGCAATCTGAATGGATTTGCTAGCTTTCTTAGGTTGAACAATTCATACGACATCTCCATTTTCATTTTCCATTTTTTTTGAATTAGAACAGGTAGGTTTTTACAATCCTAGCATTGTCATGACAAGGCTGAATATGCAATCGACAATCACCCATTTTGTTCACTACTACTTCATTCTTCATCACCATCATCACTTCTTTTTTTTGAACCACTTCTCTATTTTTGGCTAGAGCTGGGGAAATTGGTGGTGACCCTTTTTTTTTGTCGGTGCTTGGGAAGAAGGCACCATGTAGAGGATGGTAGAGATGGCACATGTAGGGCTCATGGCGCATCTGGTTGGACGTGTCCTAGGCGTGTCTTGCACAGGCTGGCATAAGGAGGAGGCACTGAGCTTTTGCCAGTGCTTGGGAAGAAGGTGGCCTTGCCTGCGAGCGAAGTCTTTAATCATGGGCTGCAAAAGTGGAATCCACGGTATCCTCCTCTTGCATGCAGTTTGGTTGGGTGGAGCCCATCCTCTAGCACGTGGGCTGGTGAGGAGGAGCCTATCTTCCTGGTTGTGGGCTGACTAGAGAAAGCCCAGCTTCTTGCATGTGGGCTAGTTAGGCGAAGAAGAGCCCAGCTTGCTGTAGGCTTGAGCCCAAGCGTTTGGCTTGGCTGGATTTAAGCCCAAGTGGGTCGATTTGCTTAACAGAGCCCAGCTACTTGCTGGACATGGGCCAGTGGGCAAATGGGCCGGGCTAGCTAGGCTGGCCAACCTTTTTTTAATTTATACATATGATACACACACACACACACACACACATATATATATATATGTATATCCAAAATTGATGATTTTCTTTGTGGTAAGTTCCAATATACATGACCAAATATCCCCCAAAATTCATGATGTTTGTAGGAAAAATTCAAAAAATTGGAAAATTCTCAAATTCATCATTATGTTGGAAAAAATTCCAAAAATTCATATCCATGTTGGAAAATTCTCAAAAATTCATATTTATGTTGAAGAATTCCCAGAAATTCATATTTGTGTTGAAAAATTCTTGAAAATTCACATTTATGTTGAAAAATTCCCAAAAGTTCATGGTTGCGTTGGGAAAATTCATTGGCCTTGTTGCATTCATCATTCTTATCTTGATCTCCTATGGAAGGCATGCTTTCTTTCATTCTGCAGAATGCTTGTTAACTTGTTTCTCTTAAACTACTCCATTGATTTATTTGGTGGTTTACTTGATAGGTATGGATTCCAACAATAGAGTGGCTTCCCCATCCTCTATGTCTCTTGATTGTGTAGATTTTAGTGATTCTCCACTCAGGCTAGACAGTTCAGGTCATGCTCCTCGTGATCTTGATTTAGTCTCCATAAGAGAGAACAATGAAGCAATGTTGGCCCACTCCCTGGCCACTAATTCCATTCCAAATCTTCCTATTACCGAGACAGTTCCTCTATCTAATGCCACTCTAAGGCAAAACATAGGAGTGTCGGGGAGTGGCTTGAAAGAAGGGGAAATTCCTATTGCAGCACAGTGCCAAATGGAAATTTGCGTTACACAATAGTGCTAGGAGGAAATTCCCATTGTAGCTCGATACCAAGGAGAAATTCCTGTTGCACCACAACACCAAGGGGAAGTTTGTGTTGCAGCCCAATGCCAAGGGAGAATTCCTATTGTATCACAACACCAAGAGAAATTTCATGTTGCACCTCAATTCCAAGGGGAAATTCCTACTACACCATAGTGCCCATTACAATGAAAATAGAAGAAGCAAAAGAAAGGTGGTGATCCCCAGCTTCAAAGTGCTATCTGTTATTATCAAGTTAAAGAAAAAGATAAGAGCTTATTTATTTGGTTAAATGCAAACAAATTATAGCAAAAACTCTCTGGTTTTGATAGTGACCAACCAGGTCACTCTTTGATGCTTCATCTCTCTATGGAGGATATGAAAGGTAGAGAATGTCCTTTCACTCTCCGCTCTTAACCTTACTTTGTTCATAGTAAAGATGTTGACAGTGCTTACTTATCTGCCAATGCCTTTGCGCATTATGATGAGAAAGATCACTTTGATGGTTATTTCCTGTCTTCCATCAAAGAGGTCTTGGATCCTCATAAATACTCTGTAGAGACCCCTCGTCAAAGGGCAACAATTCTTGAAGATTATAAATTTGTTTTTGATGATGAAAGAGGTCGATTCAAGGGTAGTTTACTAAAGAACAATTTCTTTAAACCTTGGGCAGAGCATATAGCAGCAGTGCACAAAAGCATCCTTTATTAGGGTGGCATTTATGATGTGATTCTTTGTACTCACAGTCCATTCCACCGGCACATGGAGGCCATGTGCAGCTTCATTCAGTTCTAGTCTCCGATGACCAATTTCTTTTATTTCCCTTATGGTGAGATGAGCATCACACTATAGGATCTCAATGTTGCTTGTGGGTTACCTATAATTGGGGAGCCTTTTGACTTGTATCTCCCGCCGAATGAGGATTTCAAAGAAGGAGGTTATCGTGTCTTGAATATAATAAGTTAAGATGATCAGGCACTAAGCTTTCTTGGATAGGCTGGGCATAATTGTTGGGAAGGATTTCTAATCGCAATGCTCAAAGATGTAAGATGCCAGCATCTGAAGATTGGGCCAAATGGAATATTTGGGCTGATAAAGCTTTTCTGAGCGGTATTGCCTTAGAGGAGGAATTAGTCTTATTCATAATGCTGTGGCTTTCTGTTATTATCTATCCTTCATCAGCACATGATCATTGCATTAACCCCTTATGCTTAATGCCAGCTCTTCAACTTGTAGAAGGTAAGAGATTATTTATGCCTCCTCGTGTATTGTGCGACATCTATCGTGGGCTAGGCGATATAGTCTTACATCATTCTGGGCTAGTATGTGCACCACTTATTCCCTGTCCATTTCTTTACAGTTTGGTTAGAACTTTATTTCTCTTGGATTTGCGGGGTTGACTCACCAACTCAATTGCCTAGTAAAGGCTTATTATTGGGGAAGTTCCTAACTGCCATTTTCAGGAATATAAGATTTGATGAAGTGACAGATCGGTTAGTAAAGTTGCACAAATTTTCCCAGGAGATGTTTTTGCTTGCTTTGATCAACATTCCTTTGGAGTTTGAGGTCAAAGACATTGATTAAACCTTTGGCAAGATTAATGATTTCCTCATTTCTTTGTAAGCTTGCTTGCTTCCTCCCTGGGAAGGCTCCAGGTTCTGGGTTAAGCCATATTACCTGCATTCGTTTGTCAGGCAGTTTGGCTATGACCAAGAAATGCATGGTCATGTCATATTTATATTATAAGAAGAGCGTGTAATAGGAGTGGGTCTAGCTTGGTGGTATCCACTATCCTTCCACTTTACCTCTACATTTTATGACTATGACATTTTCTTGCCTGGTCCGGCTCAAAGGGTGCACATGACTAAGGACTACGCTTAGTGGTATAGTAGTAATGGGGGCAAAATCAGTAGGGAGATGCCTCCTAATTGTGGTATGTTTGCTTACCATCTATTGATATCCTCTTTTGTACTTGACATGCCCAAGGTTATCTTCTTGGGGGCACGATGGACCATGGATTTTGAGAGACCAATCACTTTTCCACAATGAGTTTTATGGTTAGAGCACGTTGTCCTCATCAAAATATTAATCATACTGGTCGCAGTCATATTGGGTGGTGGGGTTATGGTGAGCAAATATACCCTGTAGGTGAAGATATTTGGTCGAAGCCAGTAACTCATGAGCTGGGTCCTTATGTCCCTCCAGATTATGTTGAGCAAATTGCACCAGTCAGTATGCCTCTTTTAAGGAAGGAATTGACCAAAGCAAAAGCTGATGCAGAGGTAGGGTTGGAACGGTACTTGGCAGATTGTATTCTAGTATGATTTCGTGATAATGCTCCTTAGGCTTCAATTCCTCTGAGAACTTCCTTATCTCGAAAGAAATGAACTAAATCTAGTAGTGTTGCTATAAGGCAGAGTGAGAAGGCAAAGATTAGTCGAGGATTGTCCGATCCTCCTCCTTCAAGAGTGATCAAAAGTGCAATTTTGCATCACAAAGCAGCTCCTCCAATTCTGGCTCTCAAGAAGAGATAAAGGTAGTAGCAAGTAAAGAGGTTCCTGCTCTAGTTTTCAAGAAGAGCCAGAAGACAATAGCTAATGAAGAGGTTTTTGCTCCAGTTATCAAAAATAGAAAGAAGGTGGTAACAAGTGAAGAGGTTCCTGTTTTACAAAATAGAAAAACTGCTTCCAAGAGCTCCACCACAGATCAAAGGAAGAAGGCCAAAGTAAGACGGAAAATGTCTAAACCTCTTCCTGAGAGCATGCTTCCTTGTAAGACACTTCCTTTTGCCTCATCATCTGGTGGTGCTGTCGTGGGCACACCAAATTTAGAACCTTGCTCCAATCTAGTTTTCTATATTAGTGTGAGTAAGGGTCGATCCCACGAGGAGTAATTAGTATATTTTTGTGCAATGTGTTTTAGTAAAGAAGGGGGTT
>JAYJMB010017750.1:2113-14831 GCA_036873735.1 Pouteria campechiana
CATTTGGGCCCCCCCCCCCCCCCCCCATGCTCAGACTGTTGTGGTACTTAGGAGGCTACACTCTGACCACTTCCCTGAATCAAAGGATAAACTCGCCGCATATGGCCTGCTCCTCCACACAAGAAACAAGTTAGGGGCCTCCTCTATCTAGGCCCTCGTGTTTGCTCTAAAGCATGACCTATCTCTCCCATCTATCCTGGAGTGGACTATGTCTGACATGCCTTTGGCCTCTTAGGAAATAAGGAACACTCAGATCTCATGTGACCGAGCTGCTTGCAGTTGAAACAAACTTTGCCAGAAGTCACCATACTGCTTTGCTTAGACTTGGGCTTCTTTTTATGCCCCATTTCAGTGTCCTTGGTGTGTCTCCTCTCCCTAACTCTGGTCTACTCCTTGTCTTCTCACTCCACTATATGAGCACGCTTCAAAATATTCTCCTATCTTGTCAAAGCAAGTTGAGCTATCTTCTGTTGAATAGGTAACCTTAATCTACCTTGGAATTTCTGTGTTGTCTCCACTAAATCTAGTAGAGCCCATGCACAAATTTGGCTAGGGACCTGACGTGCTCATCATATTTTTCCACTATCCTTTTCCCTTAGAACAAAGTTAGGAACTCCATGGTCTACTTGGCCTTCTCATTGGCAGGAATATATCGGCGGAGCAATTTCTCTCTGAAGTCTACCCATGCCATCCCTACTTCATTATTTGGAGTAGTTAGTCTCTCTACCTCCCACCACTGCTAGGCACATCCTCGAGCTGGTAGGCTCCCTACAGTACTTTGTGCTCCTCTAGGCACTGCATACAAATGAATGCTTTTTCCATCCCCTTGAGCCATGCCTCAAAAACTCAATAATCTCTTTATCCTTTGAAGACTTGGGGCTTCATATTCTGAAAAGCCTTCATATTCAGGCCCAACCCAAGTTGTCCCTGCGATGACTGCCTCATGTCTCCTTTCACAGCTACCGGCCCAATACCTGGCCCAATTAACTGTTGGGGACCCTCTGTCTGCCTCTCTAATGACTACTCCAGTTGCACGGGTGAGTGCCAACCAGCGTGGTGGTTCTTCCTCCATCATCAATGCTTTTCCTTTATCACTTCATCTTCTTGGTGCCATTACTGCACAAATGATGTTATTAGCTCATAAATTGCAAGATTATAATAGCATATACAAATAGAAACTAGGTATACTAACATCCCCCCCCCCATGTTTCTAGTGACTCTCATATGTTAGAATTATTGTATGATTTTGATGATAATAAAACTTAAAGACTTATGATAATTAAAAGTCATGCTAATGAGCCAATAGCAAGCTCTTCTTATCTAATTGGAATCCTATGGAGTTTGATAAAGACAAGTCATGACGTGTGATTCTATTCTTCTCTCATATGCAAGTCATGACAAGCATCCTTCCTAATACCATCTATTATCCTAATTTCTTAAACAAGTCTTTCCATATTTTTCTTTCCCTTTTTGTTAGCATAAAAAACATGTATAAATTATGGTATAAATAGATTTGCAAAAGCATATATTGAGCATATAAGGACATAAAAAAGGCTTATGAATTTCTATAGATGATTGAATGAGAGTGGTTCGAGTGAGCATAAAAAGTGATATCTATTTCAGTTTGCCTCACTCTATTCAAGACCCATAATGAGATGCCTTATAAGAAGAAATAATGATGTTTCTTACAAATCTGATCTCAGATAAATTAAGAAGAATTTTTCATGAAGCTTCCTTGGATTAAGCACTGAAATTTAATTACTTTTGATGATTCAAAATTTAGGTTAGAAGAAACTAGCATTCCTAAAGATATAATTGAAAAGTTGTTGATTTATAAGCATGTGAATTTAAGAAATTTGAGAAAGTCTAAGAAATGTTCAATCCACATGTATATCATATGAAGTTGTACTATGTAAAGAGCTGAGAAACATTGAGCACTTTTCTTTGGAGATTTGAAGTGCTTCGTCTTTTAGTTTGTTTGTGATAAGTAACCGACAAAGTTCTTTTTCATTGTTCACCAGACGAAGTAGTATTGTTTGTTGGTTTGTCTGTTGTAAGTTACAGACAACTCTTGATAGTGCAGACAAGTTTTCTTCACAACAGACAAATTGACTTTGTCTATTAATTTGTCTGTAGAGAGTTATAAACAAATATGAAAGGTGTAGGTAGATATTACCTTCCTATTTATATTTCTCAGTCTACTTTCTTAAGAAAGGAGAAAAAGAAACTTAGATTTTACAATGCATCACCTAATGATCAAAATGATAGAGATCCCAATTTTGAACTAAAAAAATAAAAAAAATCAGTGTTTCCATCATTGAACAACATCGAGAAACTACAAACTAATCAGAAAAATAAACACAACAATTAGGATCATGCATTGTTATTGAATGGCAGAAATGAAGTATTTCTATCACCTTATATGATTAAAATTATGATGTTTTCATTCTTGAAAAGGTGTAGTAAAGTTTCTTATACAATCTCCTTATGAAATATGACTGTTAATTCAATGTCCTTTGTGTCTAAATGAGAATTATGATGCCTTCTTGAAATGATATATGAATTGATGCATGCTTGAAAAGTATTTACATATCTTTAAAACTTCAATTAAAATTTGGATGTTGCTCATGACATGAATCTATTCTTTATATTGTTGAAAACTAATCGTATCTCATGCTTATAGTTATGGTTTGTATAAAACCAAGATCCATATGTGATTGTGAACTCTTTAGAATCCCAACAAGATAGAGGGAGAAATATGAAGATTTGTGAGTCATAATCTTAATAAAAAAGGGAGAGAGTTTGGAACAAAAGAAAAATTGAGAAAGAATGGATTGTGTGTTATATTTTTTTTCTATGTGATTTGATACAAAAAAGCATAGCAAAACATTTTGGATGAAAGTATTGATCCCATACCATGCTCTCGATTGTATTTATCTATCTTATCTTCTAGTTATTAAGGAGGAGATATATCTCATTGATTTCATATACCTTTTTGATGCTAACAAAAAGGGGGAGAAAAATGTAGAAAGACTTGTTTAAGAAATTAGGATGATAGATGCTATTAGGAAGGACGCTCATCATAACTTGCATCTAAGAGAAGAATGAAATCACACACTATGACTTGTCCTTGTCAAAATCCATAGGATTACATATTCAAATCAGACAAGGGGAGTTTGTTATTGGCTCATTAGCATGACCTTTGAATGTCACAAGTCTTCAAGTTTTGTCATCATCAAAAAGGGGGAGAATGTTGTAATCATTGTATGATTTTGATGATAACAAAACTTGTCTTAAGACTTGATCTATGCTAATGATAATTTTAGTCTAGGAAGCTGAAATGAAGACAAATATGCTTGACATGAATAATCATTATTGTAATATTTTAAATACAAGCATATTACATAAATTGTTTTAAAAAATGAAGAATTCATTATAATCCATAGTGCATCAACCTTGTTTATTATATGTTGAATCATGGATAGATCATGTGCTTATCACTTTAAACTTTCATTGGAAAAATATAATATGTGATTTATCCATATTCTACAACTTGTGAAAATCATATAGGGATAAGCATATTTTGATAAGTGTGCTTCATAGAAGATATTATTTTCTTTACATAAAAGAGAACTTATGCTTAAATGAGCTTACAGATACAAAATCATGGTTTAAAGTATATATCCATGCTTTATAACTTATGCAAATTACATATGGATAATTATATTGTGATTTATAATGAAAAATGTTAAGCTAGCAATATGACAAAAGTGCAAAAATTTTAAAGTGTAGGTTTGCTGCTATAGCAATTTTAGTAAAGTAAAATGCTACAGTGCTGCTACAGTGCCAAACGAAGTGGATTTGCCTATAGCAACAGGCAAAGTGGAATTACTATGATGATATGCTACAGTAATCATCAGACGAAGCAGTAGACAAAGTAGAAACATTAGATGAAGTAGCAAGTGAATTGCTACAGTACAACAGACAAAGATTTAGGTCAGCAAAGAAAGTAATAGACAAAGCAATGCAATGCTATAGTAATTGTTATAGTAAGCTACTATAGTGCATTAGACAAAGCTTGATTAGTAGATGAAGTAATAGACAAAGTGGAGCAGTGTTATAGTGATCTGTTAAAATAAATCCGCTATAATAATGATGCTACAGTAAGCAATAGACAGAGCTAGCCAATTCATTTACTATTTACTTTAGACAAAGCAGAGCTACGGTGATCTGCTACAACAATGCTGCTACAGTAACTTACTACAATGAAAATTCACTATTTTTAAATATCAAAAAATCAACACTCTACAGTGCTTAGCTTGCAACAATATTCTTCTAAGCGGTCCACAAACTTTTTGGATTATAAAAATAGACAATTCATTGAAAGAGAACAAAATGCTTGATGGTTCTAAGTGCTAAAACAAGAATCAAATACCAAGAACCCATTCAATTTTCTAAGTGCAAGACTACAGATATTTTCTCTAACCACCTGCCACATTTTAGAAAGTTTAAGTTACAGAGATTTTGATATATGCTCAAAGATATCAATCTGAATATGCTATTCAAAATCTCAAGAAACAATGAAAAGACAATGGATAAAAGAAGAAGTTCTGAGCATAAAACACATTTGTCTAAAAATGAAGAAGCCTAACTATGTCTGGATCAACTATAGATAAAGTAAGAGACAAAGAGAGTCTATCAAACAAGAAAGAGACTTCATCTAATACTTACCTCAGACAAATGCAATAAAGCACCGGTCAAAGTAAAGGAGCTTAATCTTTCAGAATTTATTATCTTCTTTCCAAAGGCATGATATAAGTCAGAGCTGCAGTATCTCTTCATTCATCAGTTGCCTAGACCAGCTATTCACTTTCTTCTATGTCAAGGTCGGCATTATAGAACAACTCTAATCATATGGGAATTAATTAGAAGATGATATTTTCAAATGGGAGATTATCAAAAAGGTCTTTTACATTTATTTCGTTCTCATCTACCTTCGTCTCTACATTTAATGAAGATCATTTTCCTCAAACGGTCAAGTTTTCAAGAGAGCTATTTAAGGAGAAGAGATGAAACGATCCAAAAAATGTGAAGGAATACTTTTTAGATGGGATTAATTTTATGCAAATCCTTTCACCCATGACCAAGAGCTTAAACCGTCATCTATTTTTTTTGAGCTTAAACCTTTATATCCTTATGGCTATTATCTTTACATTATGGGATGATCTTTTATATTATATAAATCTAAGAGAGAGATCATATCTTCCCCTGTGCTTCATTGTAATACTTTGTAAAGTTAGTTTTCTAGTAAACTTAAAACTAGAGAGTTGTTGGTGAGCTTTAGAAAACCAACAAGTTTGCTAGAGATCTTTGAAACCAGTGAGTTTGTGGTAAGCTCGTAAAAACCATGTTGTAATGAGTTATTTGTAAACTCAGAAAAACCATCAAGTTAGCTGGTAGCTTTTGAAACCAGTGAGTTTCCTGGTGAGCTCTTAAAACCAAAAGACTGTCGGAGACACTTTCTTATGCCCCCTAGAGCTGGAATCCAGAAGAAGTGTTGAGGACACTTATGTATTCCATTATATGGGGTACAGTGAAACCCAAAAAACAATGAGTGTCTACTCTTGGAAGAGTAAATGTAGGAATGGAGTTCCCAAACCACTATAAAAATTGTATTGTTTATGTGTGTGTTTGCTTGCTTATTTTATCTTTTGTGCACTTTACTATTTTCATTATTTATCTTACAATGCACCACATATAATCACAAAAAGAGAAAAAAATTTCAATAGGGTTTAAGCAATAAATTTTTATATACCTAATTCACCTCTCCCCTCTTGGGTTAAGTCATACTTCGAGATCCAATATCATGTTTATGTAGAGTTATGCTAAGCATGTCATTCATTTACTCATTTCATGATTCAACACCATCACTATTATGGGACTTCTTATTAAACTTATTATCTTCTAGGTATTACACATAAACTAGGCTCTGATACCACTTTGTAGTACCATGTACCTCGAGCGTTACCGTCTTATGTCCTAGAGGAGAATCCAATAGCATCTCCCTTGAAATGTAAGGCATCCAGCACCAGTATAATCTGTTATCACACAAGTAGAATATAAAATAATGAACCATTCTATCATGCCAAGCCCATATACACCCATACATGCCTAGAACCATAGTCTTATAATGCTGGCAGATGTGGATTACACATACATACAACTCATAAGAATGATGTGCCATCATACTATCCATATGATCATAATTTACATCATTTCCACACTTTCAACATTTACATGACCTCCAAAAATATATATATACATGTAATCCCATATTAGGCTCCCTCATCTTACCTGCCACTAAAAACTAAAATAAAATAGAGTAATTCTGTGCAAATCAGTAAGCATATATGCGATTAAAACAATGACGATCTAATACAATATGAAATCACAATAAATCTTGTGCAATTACTAAGCAAAAACCGCAACCCATGGAGGTGCAAGCAAAGTTATAATATGAATGTAGACCATAAAATAAAACCCAAACTGGGATGCGTTTACCATTACTACCAAGCACGCTACTACTCAGCACCCCTCCTCAACATGGTATGTAATCATCCATATTTGTCATACCTCAATAGTCTTATGACATCTATTTGTCCAATCGCCATCTCCTAACCAGACTTGGAAGGCTATTCACTATGCAGACTCAACCTTTTACAACTTTGATATGTTTTGATCCCTCCTCGCACCCTTGGCCATGAAACCTGCTAGGAGCCGCACCTTGACTAGGCCAATCTCACCTTGAAGATCACTTCCTGCCCTCTTTACTCCACAGGGATCACAGGTTATCTATCAACACCTAATGAGATAACAAAAGCATCCCATAAGTCAGGCCGACCTTCGGCCTCACCCTACATGAGTGTCAGGTCTAACGGGCTATCCGGGCATCACAGCCAAGTCCCAAGCCAAATCTTGGCCTCTTTGCCTCTATCATGGGTGGAAACATGAGCTATCTAGGCTCCACATCCAAGCGCTAGGCCAAATCTTGATCTACATGCCTATGGCCACCAAGCATACCCAAGACTGAGCTCATCCGACTCCCACACCACCCAAGCGCATCCATACTAGGTCCACCCGGCCTCCATGCCACGCAAGTGTATCCCGACTAGCCAATCGAGCCTCTAAACTACTTAACCCATCTCAATTTTAGTTAGCCATCTATACTCTATCTACCAAGTTGAAGTTTCTATATCATTTACCAAGAGCATTTTTAGTAATTTGGTCATAAATTTCTCATGAAAATCTATAATTAAGTAATTCTTATCTCATTTGATTCATAATTTCAAAGGATAAAACTTTTATATTGATCACTTTTTCTAAATCATCTTCAATTTAGAGTCGTGGAGCCTCAAAATGATGCCTTTTGTATTTAATCATTCCCTTAGGAGTAGTTTCAGTAATTTGATCACAACTTTCTCATATGAACTCTAAATTAAGTGATTCTTATTCCATTCTATAGATAATTTTAAGAACTAAAATTTTTATGCTAGCTATGTTTTCTGAATTAGCCTAAAGTTTGAGTCATGGGGCTCTCAAAGTGATGACTTTTTGAATTGGAGACCCTTACACTGTTTCAACTATAAGTTTCTCATGTAAACTCAGAATTAAATGATTCTTAATTTATTGTAAAGATAATTTTGAGCACTATAACTTTTGTGTTAAGCACATTTTTTAAATCCTCTAACTTCTATATCAAAATGTGGATGCCAATGACACTATATACATTTCAGCTAAGAATGCTATATATGATCAATTTGTCACATTACATGTTGTATATTAATAACCTACCTGCTATATGCACTATGTTAGTTGTAGTTTTTGCAATATAAATTCCAAACTAAGCCATCCAATATCAACCATTGGGTATAATCCATAATTTATGCAGCAATGCATGCGTGAATTCAATCACTTCCCAAGAGCATAATCAAAACAACAAGCATGCCTGGTAAAATTTCAATTAAACATAACTATTTAAATTTTAGAAAACACAAGAACTTGCTTACCTAATAATTTGGCATTACTCCCCAATTAGGCTTAAGTTTGATGTTGGCATAACCAACTTCCAAATTTTAACTCCTATATTCAGATTGCATACAGTTCTATTATTCAAATGCACTTACATTGTACTTAACATAACTAATGTTGTCCACGATTTAACTCATCACATTGCTTCATCTTATTACCCCTATGATCATCTAATAAAATCATGATTAAAGGATCATTAATCATCCACTAATACCTGCTAATCACTTGGCTTCTCTTTAACTACCTTTTTGTCATACATTTAGTAGGCAGGTTGACATATCCACATCTATAGCTACCTAATGGCTGGAATTTCGGTTTCAATGTACATAACTAATTATCTTCTTACACTTAAATACATCATAAAATCACTCATTACATTGCTGATTGCATCATTACCCAACTTCCCAACTGTTGGAAATTTCAAAACTCAACTTTTTAAGCAAAAATCATTGTTGAAATAATATTAAATGCATTAGTCGTCAATATAAGTAACCTACCTCTTAATTTCTCTACTTGATTTGCAACCAGCTAAGTTGGGTCTTCAAATCCTAAATTCCTAGCAACCGTAAGTGGCTCTATACAGTTTAAAAGGTGTTTTTCTTTAGGCTAGGGAAGTCAATCTAATACAAGTCTAATTCAGATTTCTGCAATCTATATTGGGTTTTGGATCTTGGGAGATATCTTAAATGGCTGGAAATGGCCCCTTTGCAAGTCTTATAGAAGAGGTGGAGTTTCATAACCTCTCCCATTATGATGCTCCGGCAATGTGCCAAAACCCATGCATGGGCAGTCCAAGTTTGCTGCTACATCATGTTCTGCTGCCAAGCTCCCTCCCAATCATCTTAACATCCAATATACCACCCATTTTCTTGCTAATTCTCCCCGTTCGCACGCAACCACCACACATATGAACACACGTGCCGCCCATGCCAGACTGTAAGCTGTATCCACCGGCTGCAAAATTTCCGGGCCTCACATAAAATCCAGTATGAATCATGCCATTCGATTGTCAAAATGAATCGATTGATTTTGTCTTTAGTGGCTTTTATGCTATTACCATGGCCTCCAATTGATGTGTAAGCATGCGACATCGGCAGGGAAGTAAAGGATTAGACTATGAGGTTAATGTCTTTTTATGGCAACTCATGGCACGTTGGCCCTAGATCAATCTGAATCAAAATGAAACAAAGTTAAAGACCCATCCAAGCTGGATTGGAAGCTGTAGAATTATGCCAATGCTGGTCCCCAATAGACAGCTGATGAGTGTTACATAAGTGGGATTTTGTACCGACAAACTAAAATCAACACAGGTTTAAGCCAGTCAGCTTCAAGCTTTCCAAGGTTGAAGGCGGATTTTCTGTAGCCTCGTTACATAGCCACTCTGTAACCAGAAAGACTAAAATATAATATAATCAATTTATATTAAAAATCACAGACATTAGATGATCAAGTGGTCTGCAGAAATGAAAAATAATATAAATTTTGAACATTTACTTTAAAAATCATTACACAACCCACTTCTTTGTTTGAAAAAAATTATTATTCATTTATCTAATAAAAATATATAGTTAATAAACAAGGGTAACAACACCAATGAGGTTATTTATGATTGTAGATAATTTATATTGCGTTATATCCAAAATCTAAATCATTAAATACATATATGTTTTATTAGATAAATTAGTAATATTTTTTCTCAAATGTAAAAGTGGACTATATTATGATTTTTAAAGTAAACATTTAAATTTATATTATTTTTCTTTAAAATGTAGCCCACCTAATCGTCTGATTTTTGTTATTTTAATATGAATGGATATTATTATATTTTAGACTTTCTAGATGGATGCGATGATTCAACTGTGGCCCACTGTTACCGGGGTTACGGACAATCCGGTTCCCTTCAATTGACTTCCTGATCAGAAAAATAAGGCATCTCTGGTTTGGGTTTCACAACAGCCCATTCAACACAAAGGTGAGGCTGATGCAGAATACCACATTATGAGATTAGCTCTAATTTCAGCCAAGAGATATTCAACATTACACAGTATAAAAAAACAAAATATCACAGCATATTGACCAGTGATGAGTCTCGACCTGCGTAAAGCGGATGCATAGCCCACACCAAAGCATAAAAATAATCATAATTAATATTATACTTGGTGAAAAATAAATATTCAATAAATAGTTATTTTAATATAATGTGACACTCAAGAATAAAATTATCACCTTCTTATCAAATATAGTTTAAAATAATCTTTTAAGTCTACTTTACGGTTTAGATTGAGGTGATAAACCATTAAATAAAATTTAAAGATTATTTTAAACTATATTTGATATGATGGTGATAATTTAATTCTTGAGTGTTAAATTATATTAAAATAAAAAATTTATTTTAATATTTATTTTTCACCTAGTATAATACTAATTAAATTAATTTAGTATTTATTGAAGTAAAAATTAATGCTTACCTCAATCTAAACCGTAAACTAGACTTAGAATATTATTTTAAACTATATTTAATTAGATAGTGATAATTTAATTCTTGAGTATCTTAAATTATTGTACAATAAAAATTTTATTGCCATCTTTTTTCACCCAAATTCATCATTAATTACGATTATTTTTCTCTTTACTGTTTAAAGTAAATAATAAAATTATTAGATGACTTAAATCATTGTTATATATCTTTATGTCCATCAGTTAAAATCATGATTAATTCTTTGGTGATAAGTGATTTGGGCCCCGCTATTACTTTTGGGAAGCGTATAGTCTCTAAATCGCTAAAACAGTCCCTCTGTAACCGGGGAAAAACAGCCTGGGTGACACGCTGTATAATTGATTCATTGCACATGTCAAAAAAATTTAAAATGTGATATGTTCCATTCATATCTAAAATCACATCAGATAATCAGGCGCGTATCAATAAAGAAGTATATAAAGAAGAATGTTTTTACCATTGAAATTATTTTCTGATTATTTATTATATATTTATTCATATTATAAGCATATGCAAAATTATTAAATTTATATTTCTTGATTTGATATATCAATAATAATAAAAAAATTCAAGTACGAAAGTGGGTTGTATTATCATCACCGTGGCCCACTTAATTATTTGATTTGGTTGAATTTTAATATTGGTGATTCTTAATACGAACGAATATATCAGATTTTAAATTGTCGACGGTGGCACTAATAAAATATATAGCATATGGCGTATGGCCCACTAATAAAATATAATTTTAATATATAGCATTAGAAAAGGGAAATTTCTAATTATACAAAAAGTGGGCAGCGAAGTGATTGCTCACAGAAAAGTGGAAATGATCAATTAGTCGAACTTTAAAAATTTCTGGTTACATGATAAGACCCACATCTTCAATGCCTTGGATCATTTGATAAGCCCTAGTTCAACGTAAAATTCTCATCTTATAAGGTTACTATATTGTTAAGGCTTAAAAACGTATTAAATTACATTTATTTAAATAAGACTATATCCAACCACAAAATTTTATTTTAAATACTTAAATTACAAATATTTCACATTTACACTTAAAACATATTACATGCACATGATTCAAAAGCTACCTAAGTTAGTTTTTTACAAGATGCTACAAAAACTTATTAAGCAAAATCAATAATTATAAATTATAGTAGTTTTAGACTAGTGTTGGATCATTCTTTTTATACATTATAATACCAATAATTTTATTCAACTAGAAAAACTTGACAAGAAAAGATTCAAATTCAGTTCTTCAATTCTTGCAACTCAAATGTTAATGTAAAACTTATGCCTACTTAAAATTACCTCTTAAGAAAATGACATTCCCACTTGAAGGCCATGATGACCATGGATATAAAAATGGTTCAAAGGAATCTTTTTAATTTTTAGTTAATAAAAAATTATTAGCTAAAATTTATTCTTGCTATTATATTTAGCATTATCACTTTAGTTAAAATATGTGAAAATATTTTAATCAAAGGTCTATATGGGTCACACTATTTAAAGATATGTAAAATATAAAAATTACTTATATTAATCTATGCATATACTTGAATGTCACAAAACTCTATGGAATCATTAATTAATGTAGGATGGAGGCTTTAAAAGGTATGAATATATGATTATATCCTTGTGTCTCATAAAAAATGAAATAATTTTGAAGGATGGGCATTAGCTCTCAAATGACCTTAAATTTGGGCCTACCTAACTATTTTATTTATATAATTTTGGATTACTAAGTAAACAAGTGGTGCTAAGTAAGATAAGTGAATTGGATTTCATTTTCACTATCCACAATGATGAAAAACAAAAAGATTTCTTTCAAATTTCAAGGGAGTGGTTCCTTTGAAGTATTGCTCAAAATTAAAAACATAAAATTTAACATCCTTATATATATATATATATATAGATGATATATCAAAAGTCATTGATAATTAAATATAAAAAGTAAATGTTGGTGCTCAGTAACTTTTTCGGCTTCCAATAAGACACTGGCATCAATCTTTTCCAGCACGCGGTTGATTGAGATATAAACAACGTGCTAATGTATCAGTCAACGTTTGATAGATCTAAAATTTTTGTAACCTAATACTTAGGCTACACCGAGTGAACTAAAGTATTAAAATA
>JAYJMB010017750.1:14931-43532 GCA_036873735.1 Pouteria campechiana
TAAAGTATTAAAATACATTATAGAAAGGCATAATTAGGTGATACACAATTCATATAATGTCCTGAAGATAAAATTTCATATTCTTTTATCATGGGCATGATCTTAAATATACTATTAAAATAAGGGTTTTTTGTATTGCCCTCCTCATCTTTTTTTCAATTTTATAATTTTTACCTCATAACTAGTGGTTTTGCAAAAATACCTTATGAATTTTGCTTACAAAAAATACCCTCATCATCAACTTTGACCAAAATTTATAGCCTATTTAGATACATTCAAGGCATTCAATGACATAATTAAATTATGCCCCAAGTAAGTTTGATAATGAATGGATTAAATTTTGACTAATGAAAACTATGACTTTAGTAAAAAAAATTCTAATGATAGTTAATAACAATGGTGTTTTTACAAATAAAGTTTATAAATGAGGTGCATTATGCAAAATCAATAATTATAGTTAAAAATTATAAAGTTACAAAAAGATGGAAGGCAAATATAAAAAGCCCAAAATGATCTCTTTCTTATTGAGGTGTGTGTGGGAATATGATTCTCGGAAATAATCATTCTTTAACAAATCGTTGGCACAAATATATAGTCGTAGATTTATTTTTCATTGTATTTGCAAAATAAAAACTATATAATCAATGAATTTCTATAGGTTCTTATTTTTAGTCCGTGACGCCTAATCTTTAATTTATTACAAGTACCTTTTAAGATTCTTTGTCGCTTGAAAGTGCAATCGCAATATTAAACTTTAATTAATCACACACCTATGTAGAACTCAAATTAACTATAATTAAAATAAATAGAATTTCAACCGTGGTTTATTTCTCTAGTAAACTAAGAAATCGGTTGACAATGGAACCCTGCTTGCTTGCTTGGAAGAAGTTTATCACGTCAAAGAGGTGGAGGATTTCTCATGATTTCCTGCAAATTTTTTTCCAAGCACATATAATAGGTATATCTGAGTTCATGATAGAAATAGCAAAATACTACTTTGGGAATGGATCCATTGAGTACGTGGATTGCAATTGTCATCCTACTATTTTAGTCGAAGAGTTTATTCTACCTATCTTTTGATGTTTCGCTATTCACAAGTTAGATTTCAAGCTCTTATTCATGATTTAGCTTAGAGTATTCTACGAAAACATGGATTTGCCACATTCAATTTCGACCCTTTAATTATCTCCAAATGGAGCTACTACAGATTAAATTTACATGATGTATATCTACAAGTGAAATTAATGGCATTACTTATACTGCAAGGTTAATTTATGAATTCATTAATTCATTAATTTTTAACATCTAAGCTCCAATTAGATATGAAATAAAGTTATTTAATATTATTTCTTATTTGAATAAATTTCCTACCACGACAACGAAAAAGCCCAAACGCAGTCAATTTTTTAGTTGCATTATGCCCAAAAATGATTGCATTAGGCCTAATATAGCCAAAAAAATAGCTGCTAGCCTATTGCTTTTGCCTTGTTGCATTTGGCCAAAGGTAGCCAAAATTTTTTGGTTGCATTTGACCTGTTGGTTGCGTTTGGAAAAATTCAACTACATTTGACGTAACATAGCCAAAAAAATTTGGCTGTGTTTAAGCAAATGCAACCAATTTTTTGGCTGCTATAGATTAAATGCCCCTGACACAACATCCTATTATATTTGGTCAATTGCTATGTTTATTTACCATAATGATAACTATTCTTTCATAAGTATAGGTGAATACTTGGAAATAAGAAATAAACATGTACTGTAAGGGTACACATTCTTAGAAGAGTAAAATAGAAGATCATTCATACTTATTGAAATCAATAAAGAAAACTTTAAGGGTCACCCACAAGTCGAGGCCTCTCTTAGACTATTGGGGAGCTATAGATTTCACACATTGGCGGTACGAGTGTATGATCTTCATAAGGAGATCATTTTCCTTGATTCTTCTCATTGTTTAACAGACCTATTCACATGAAATATCAAGGCAAGAATTATTTGAAATAAGAATAGAGTTAGTATCCAATAATCTAAGATTTTTTAAAGTATTAAATTACCTTTAGTAAAATCTAGAATGCCAAATTGAGTTGTGGCTAATGAGAAAGGTGTCGGTTGATTGAACCATGACTCTAGCAATAACCTAATATGTCTTGTCTCATCTGATAGTGCATCAATCTATTGTTTGGTGGTTGCTAACTCTTTTTTTGTATTGTTAAGTTCTTCCTTAGTAGAGCTTAGCTAATCCTGTGTAGAAGCTAGCTGTGAACGGAGTGCTGCATTTGATCCATTATACCAATCGGAACTAAACCGACACTTCATTGCTTTTCGAATGTGTCCTAAGCCTTTAACGTATCCAAAGCTCTTTCCCATTATTTTATCATAGATATCATCTGGTGTGAGGGGTGACTTTGCAGACTCCGAGCTAGCAACTTATAGCTCTACCATCTTCTTCTGCAGGGTTAGTGAAAAATCATCAGTAGGGGTCAGAAGACATCATAGTGGCTAGATATCTTGACTATAAAATACATAGATAGTTAGTTGTACTCATGTATGCATCTTCTGCTTCTAGGACTATGAATTTGCCATTTTCTTTGCGCATCCAGGTCTCCCTGAATAGTTCAATTTGGTCAATTTGGCTATCAAGGGTCATCATTTTCCAATTCCACAAAAAATGTTGTATTTATCATGCATGAAAGTACTGATTTTACATAGAGATGACAAATGGTAACTACGAAAAATATGATTCACACCCTTTCAGTAAGAACAACCATAAATGGCTTTCGCCCCATGCAATGTGTATACTTCAACTTCTTCTTATTATCCCTAGTCTAAAGCAAGCAGGTGAAACATGCATAGTTATGTTCCGGAAAAAATAGTCAACGTATAGTGGATGTTCTAAACAATGGTGTAAAGAACATATTAAAATGGTCTATACCTGAAATTCAGGGGAACCAAAGTAAGTGCAGATGAAGGTCCAGTTCAGAATCTTTCCTTCTGCAAGTGGTGACGATACTAGATCTGCGCTTGTACTTACGACTTTGGAGTAGTGGTCATAATAATATTTTCAAACTCTTTTGTAACTAGTCCTGAAGTAGTTCTCAACAATCATTTTGACCCAATCCTGATCAATGTCCTTGATATTAAAGCATGACTGTAAAAGGATGATAGCAAAGTTAGAATATATTAACAATATTTTGAGTTTGTAAATTATGGATTTACCCTTCTTTACCTTTAATTTAGCAATCATGGGTTGTTTATCCTCTTCAGTGATGTCTACCCATTTTCTCTTATCTACCATCAGTGCCAATGTCCTCATAATATAGCGAATAGTCCTTGGCAAATGCTTTCAACCTTGTTCAGTTGTTAGCTTCCCTGTGTCAGTGTTGATCTCAATTGGCAGTACACTGAGGCTTCTCTTCATTTAATTGATAAACGAGTTTTTCAAGGAACCCCATTTTCTTTTTTCACTTCTTATTAAGAAAGAATATTAATGTATCAGATGTAATGCAATGTATTTAGTTTGGCAGAACTTGCAATACATATGGGTTGAGGCCATATAAGAAATGTACAGTAGTAAAAACATGCCACTGGAGGGAGTTAGTGTCTCTGATGATAAAGGAAAGTCCTATATTTCTGAGCCAGAAGCATTGGGGCATGAGATGGTGTACAATAGCAATTGGGGGACCAAGGGGGCGTGTAGACTCCTGGGTCTCAACTGATGCCTGCTCCGTAGGTAGAGGGATGTCTACATTGTCCTCCTATGTAGGAGGCACATCAGAGACAATCTACACAGGCCATGTAAAAAGAGCCAGACCTCGTTCATGTCCAGAGAGCATTGTGAAATAGCTACAAAATATAAGAACAATATTTGTCAAAATAATCATATCAAGAATGATGCACATATGAATATGTTGTACTATTAATATGCAAAATTCCTACACTAAACTAGTGGATAACAAGTTGCTACATTGGTAATTATAGGACTGTAGGTGCTCATAGAAGACTCCCACGGTACCGCCTGCTATGGTAGGCGGTATAGCAGGTGCCTGCCATACCGCCCACCATCAGGCAGGGAAATGGGTATGGGAGTTTAACTAAAAAGGGCATTGTAGCCGGTTCCACATACCACCTGCGGTACCGCCTCCTACCCCAAGTCTCTTAGAACTCAATTTTCATGAAGTTTTGACCTAAACCATAATGAAACTAATGAACAACTAATGTAGACTTCATAATTAGGTAAATTTGAATGAGTAACACATAAAAGATATGCAAGAAAGATTGTGTGTGCCTTACAACAAATTGGGGGTTTAGCGTACCATGCCCAAAACGTGATCTTCTTTTTCTGTGTCCATAGCAACTGAATCCTAGGCAACATTTACTCGAAAGTTAGATATCCCGTTCATTGTTGAGACACAGATAAAATTCTCATTTAGTTCATCAGGATGTGGCTCTCTGTTTAAATTTGATAGTTGGAGGTCACTTGAGACTTCAACAGGATCATTCATGAACTGCTCATCCTCTTACTCTTTGTGCTTTTTCTCTAGGATGCCCTCCCCTATAGGTTGCCCCCTAACTTTGTGTTGCAGAATATTTCACAAATGACAATGGATGCAATGTTGAACCACTTGCCATAGTGCTCCTAGCTTTGTGTTGTCCAAGTAGAAGGCTTGTTTGGCTTGAGATGCAAGGATGAATGGGTCATCCCTATACCACAGATGACTGACATTGACACTTGTGAAATAAGGGTAGAACTTGATTTTCGATTTCCTACTAGTGTCAAACTAGTCACTTTGAAATAGGATGCATGTGGACACAAGTATATATGGTAGCTTTATCGCATGCTGCAACCATCTATAGAAATCTGCAACCTCATCTGATGGATCCCCCTATACAACAACACCACTATTTTGGATTTTGTGATGCCTGTCATGCTCTATGGTGCAAAACCTATCTTTGTTCACAATGCATCTTGAACATTTCATTAACTACTCTATAAGTGGACCATTTGTTAGGGAACATATCTCCTTCGAGATTTGATTTGGACTTTGTGAATATAGTTAATTTATCTATAAAAGTTATTTCAATGTGTTAGCAAAGCGTCTGAGCAAAATTACTTGCGTGGTTTACCTATCCAAGTAATTAAATTATACTTAGTTCATCAGATAATAAATACATAGGTAAGTAGTATAAACTTACTCACTTTTAAAATCATGCTGGAAATTGTTCATCCTATATTTTCTAGATCTCAGTTTGACCATCTTTTTTTAGTTCATCCTCATGTTCGTTGTTGTTCCAGAAGAGCCAAGATAGATAAGATGAAATTAGAAGCTTCTGATATGTAGCGAACTAGTTTTGGTTGTCAACATAATAACTCAAGTTGGGAAGTAGTTAAGATTACCTGAGATACTTTTGTATTTTCGTGCAATTGTACAAGAGATAATACCGTGCTGTCGATGCATCTTTATGGCATAGCTGTCTACATTTCTTCTTACATCCAAAGGGTCGTGCCCTTCGAGCAAAAATTAATATGAACATATCTACTATCCACATTTCGCTCTTGGCGATTAATGTAGGTTTCAACATCTCCTAGATACATTGATAGGAACGTAACATATTCCTTAACTTTGTACTTCTCTGCAATTGAACCTTTAGAATGAACTCTATTACCTACATTCACTTTAAGACTACCCAAAAGCTTGAAAAAAGGTTATTTAAGTGATTGACTATTTGATATGTTTGGAAGATGCCCTAGGTGTAGAGTTTTCAAGGGTACCTTTTGATTAGAAGCATCCATCTATACTGCAAACATTTGGCAAGCAATATCTCTCTGGGAAGGTGCGTACACAAATGCACCATCACATTAAAAATGCCGATGGAAAAATATGTTCAAATTTGCACAAAATCAAAGGAACACTATATGTGAGCTACATTAGGATGCTCTCCTGTAAGGTCTTCGAGCATAGTTGTTTGAAGAAGTCAAGCTTAGAAATGGTATTAAAGATGTCGTTGTGCAAGAATCCCCGCATGCTAATTGAAAAGGTATGTTGTAATATGATATAACTATCGTGTGTCTTTAGATCATGTACTGTGCTGTCTTCTACATTCACACGGCTTGATAAATTGGTAGCATATCCATCCGGGTACTTAGCATCCCTTAGGAAAGTATAGAATCCTCTACGGGACGCCAGTGACAACATGTAGCATGTTGTAGGTTTCACATAATGCTCTTTTTCTTTGCAAAGGTGTAGTTCCTTTCTAATACCCAGCCTCTCCAGGTCTCGACGCACATTACGTGTATCCTTTGACTTCTTTTCAATATTTAGCAAAGTTCCCAATAAGTTATCATAAACATTCTTGGTCACATGCATTACATCAAGATTATGCCGGATCACAAGATTTGGCCAATATGGAAGATCCCAGAATGGTTCAACTCAATTCATCATTTCCATGTTTCATTTTCTTCATATAAATGGGTGATATTCCACTACTCTACTTAGCAATAGTTGTAATTATTGTAAGAGCTCCATCCTAGATAGTTCTCTTAAGGCTTGTCGGGTCTCAGTTTGGCTATTAAAGTACTTCTTATTCCTCTGCTAGATATGGTCGGGAGGTAAGAAAAGATGATGTCTCAAAAGTTAGATTTTGGATGTGTACCATTCTGATGTTGCATCTTTATTGCAACTGGGACAGACAAGATAACGTGGGTTGACCACTCGAAGAGGTTTCATAATGAGAATACAAAATATAATATTTTATTCACTTAATACTTAATCTTTTATACGTATTTGACTCCTATATGCACTTATTATTCTTATATTCTAATTTAGGAGACAATTGGAGTGGTTAAGTGCAAAAGAAGTCAATTGAAGGATTTTGGATAGTTTTAGCATCACTTTGTATATTGAGCATAACTCTCTCATCCGACCTCCAATTGAGATGATTAAAGATGTTCTGGAAATATAAGAAAAATTTCTACAATTTTTATGTTTAGATTTTTCATAGATAAGGACTAAATTAAGGGGAAAATAGGAAGAATGTCAAAGTCAGGATGAAGTGCAAAGGAGAAGCAACAAGAAGCAAAGCAATGGAAGCAGCAGAATGGGCGCTCTAACACCTAAATCACATAGAGTGGCAGAAGCAAGTAGCAAATTGGGCACTCTGGTGCCCGACTCCATTACCCATTTTTTGAAAGCTACAAAAATTACTATTTTGTGTATTTTTGACTCTATATAAATAGTAGTTTCCTAGGGTTTTTGAGGGTTCTTTTTGATAAGATTTGGAGAGCACTTTTTGGTGGCTTTCAACAAAGAAACTTCTTCTTATCTCTCTTCTATTTTATTTTCTTTCTGATTTTATGGCCCTGCGTGGCTAAACTTTTATTTTTGGTTTAAGGAGCCAAAAGCCTCAGAATCAATATACTATGAGATCTAATTTGATTTAAATGTTCAATTTATACTTTAAGTATTAAATATTCTTCTTTATTTATGATTATGATTGTTGTGCATAATTACTAGGAGGCCTACTAGTTTATTATTTATTACAATATATTTCTAGATTAGATATTAAATCAATAATCGTTTGATCCCTCTAATTTGTAAAGCAACTAGGGTTTAATAATTTACTGCTATTACATTTATTAAATCTTAGGAAGAATATTTGACTAAATTAAATGCAAGCGATGGTGTTTGTTTGTGTTGTTTAGATTCACCAATCTGTACAAATCTTAACACTGCTATTAGATTAAACTTTAGTGCTAGTCTTAAGTTATTTAGTGGTTGGGGTTAATTAGAATGCTGATTTTTAATTAACTATGATGAAGGAGAGATAGAAAAATTAATTATAATGGTGAATATTTAAAGTATGAATTGATTTATAATTTCATCAATGATCAGTTATGAGATTCTGATGGTGGATGTTGACTTAAACCAAGGTTTTCTTCTAGGTTTTCTTCTCTGATAGATTTCTTTTTTAACGCTTTCTTCATTACATTCAACCCCCCTTTTCTTTTTCACATTGCATAAAACTAAGCTAGATAATTCTTATGAGATCGACCCTTATTCACACTTCTATAGGTAATTTAATTAGCGTAAGGTTTTAAATTTGGTTGCTTACGACAACACACTAAATTTTTGGCACCATTGCCGAGAAGGCTATCTAGTCGATTCTTGTGCTTTTATGATTTTTCCTATTTATTTTTGTTTTTATTTTTTTAGGATTCATTAGATTCTCTTTAATTATTTATGACTATTACTTGATCTTTTAATCAAGGTGATCTGCAGTATGAACCAGAAATTGAAAGAACTTTGCACAGGTTAAGAAATAAAGCTCAGAGAAATTCTAAAAAGGAGGAAATCATAGTTGAAACTAGAACTTTATAAGAACTTGCCATACCTGATTTGGATCAACAACCCTTATGCATAACGTTTCCTACTTTAGATGTTATTGTTAATTTTGAATTAAAATTTGGACTAATTCATCTCTTGCCTACTTTTCATAGTCTTATGGGTGAAGATCCTCACAAACATCTAAAGGAATTTCATGTGGTGTGCACAAGTATAAAACCAACTGGGTTGACTGAAGAGTAAATCAAACTGAGAGTCTTTTCATTCTCTTTAAAAGATCTGGCTAAAAATAGGTTTTATTACCTACCCTCTTGGAGCATCACAACATGGAATGAGGTGAAGAGGTTATTTTTGGAGAAATATTTCCCAGCTTCAAGGGTGACCAACATTAGGAAGGAAATTTGTGGTGTGAGACAGCATAGTGGAGAATCCTTATATGAATATTGGGAGCATTTCAAGAAATTGTGTGCATGTTGCCCCCATCATCATATTAATGAGCAATTACTTGTCCAGTATTTCTATAAGGGTCTTCTACCCACTGAAAGAAGCATGACTGATGCCACTAGTGGAGGAGCTTTGGTGGATAAAACTCCTGAAGCTACAAGAAATTTGATTGCAAACATAGTAGCCAACTCATAACAATTTGGTAATAGGCTTGACTCTCTATCCAAGCTTGTTAATGAGGTAAGTGTTTCTTCCCTTGAACAACAAATTGTAGGTCTGACTCTCTTGTTCATCAATTGGTTGTAGAAAATATACAGATAGCAAAAGCCTGTGGAATTTGTTCAATAGTAAAATATCCAATTGATGCATGCCCAACTCTTCAAGAAGAGCCTATTGAGCAAGTGAATGCAATGAGTGGTTTTTCTAGACAACCACAGAGGAAGGATAATCCTTATTCTAACTCATACAACATAAGATGGAGGGATTTACCCAATTTCAGTTATGGGAATCCACAAGCAATCAGCCCAAAACTCAAAATTACTCGAATTTCTAGCAGTACAAGCAACCATACCCACCTAGACAACAATAAGGACAAACTTCTAACTCTAGTATGTCTTTGAAAGATATCATTAAGTCTCCTACCTCTAACACTTTGCAATTTCAACAAGAGACGAAGACTAACATTCAAAGTTTAGAGAACTAGATGAGTTAGATGCCAACAATAATCACTTGGCTGGAGATACAAAATTCAGGAAAATTGGCTTCTCAAATGATGGTGAACACAAGAGAAAATGCAAGTGCAATCATTTTGAGAAGCAGTAAAGAGATTGAAATTCTAGGAAAGATGACTCCTACACCAATAGAGAAAGCAAAGGAGAAAGATTTTGTTACATACTAGAACCTTCCTAAGGATAATGAAATAGCTAAACATAAGTTTCCACCTCTTTCTAAATATAAACTAGTACCACCTTTTCTTGAGGCTTTAGCAGAATCTCAAAAAATTGAGCGATATCAAGATCTATTTGAGACTTTTTGTAATTGTCAAGTAAACATTTTTGTGTCATTAAATAAGTACCTTATTATGCTAAATTCCTAAAAGAATTGTATACAATAAAGAGAAAACAGAAACTTAAAGGGTATGAGAATGTGAAAGTACGGGAGAATGTTTTTGCAATCATTCAAAGAAAACTCCCTACAAGTGCAAAGATATAGGTATGTTCACTATCCCCTGCATGATAGGCAATACTAAACTTAAGAAGGCCATGTTAGATATAGGAGTTTCCATTAATGTCATGCCATATTCTTTATATGCTTCTTTGAAATTTAAACCTTTAAATAATACTGGTGTTATAGTTCAATTGGTTGATAGATCTAATGCATATCCCAAAGGTGTAGTTGAGGATGTTATTATGCAAGTTAATGATTTAGTCTTTCTTGTTGATTTTTATGTGCCAGATATAGATAATGGTAATCACACTACTCCCATTCTATTAGGAAAACCCTTCCTAAAGACATCCAAAACTAAGATAGATCATAGTGGCACACTCACCATGGAATTTGATGGTGAAATTGTTAAGTTTAACATTTATAATACCATGAAGTATCCTAATGATGATAACTCTATTTATTCTGTTGATGTGATTGATTCTTGTGCACAAGAAGTTTTTAAAATTGATGGCAAAGATGAATTGGAAGTTGCTATTAGTGAGAATCTTGAGAAGGAGAATGAGGATTTACCATGGACTGAGGAATTGCAAGAAACTATTGCAGCATTAGATGACTTTTCATAGTCACCAAAACCATATAATGTTCCTCATGTTGAATTACCAATTTCTAATAAGAGAAATTTACCCTCTATTTTGTAGGCTCCTGTTCTAGATTTAAAGCCTCTGCCCAATCATCTCAAGTATGTATTCCTTGGAGAGGGAGAGACATTACCAGTGATCATCTCAAGTAATCTTAGTTTATCATAGGAAGAGAAGTTTATGGAAGTCCTTAAGGAGCCTAAGAAGGCTATTGGTTAGACAATTGCAGATATTAAGGGAATTAGACCCTCCACATGCATGCATCGAATTCTATTCAAAGAGGGAGTGAAACCTTCTTGTCAACCACTAAGGAGATTGAACCCACCAATGATGGATTTAGTTAAAAAGGAAATCATCAAACTTCTTAAAGTTGGAGTGATTTATCCTATTTCTGATAGCACTTGGGTTAGTCCAGTTCAAGTGGTTCCTAAAAATGGTGAAAAATCAGAATGATGAGTTAGTTCCCACTCGTGTTCAAAATGGGTAGTGAGTTTCCATAGATTATAGAAAGTTGAATGTTGTAACTTGCAAATACCACTTTCCTTTGCCTTTTATTGATCAAATGCTTGAGAGGTTAGCCAATCATTCTTATTATTGTTTCCTTGATGGTTATTTAAGTTATTTCCAGATTGCAATTGCTCCAGAAGATCAAGAGAAAATGACTTTCACATGCCCATTTAGAATTTTTGCATATCATCAGATGCCCTTTGGCCTTTATAACGCCCCAACCATTTTCCGAAGGTGTATGGTTAGCATCTTTTCATATTATATTGAGCATATATTATAGAAGTGTTTATGGATGATTTCACAATTCATGGAGACGACTTTGATAATTGCTTGCATAACCTTACACTTGTTCTTCAAAAATGAATAGAAACTAACCTTGTGTTAAATTCTAAAAAATGTCACTTCATGGTTAAATATGGTATAGTTTTGGGTCATGTTATTTCATCTGGTGTAATTGAAGTAGATAAAACTAAAGTTAATATCATTTAGTTTTTACCTTCTCCCACTATTGTGTGGGAAGTTCATTCTTTTCTTAGACATACGGGTTTCTATCGAAGATTTATCAAGGACTTTTCTAAAGTATCATTGCCTCTATGCAAGTTACTTCAAAAGAATATAGCTTTTGAGTTCATTGAAGGGTGCAAAAAGGCATTTGCCAAGCTAAAGGAACTGCTGACTTCAACCCCAGTTATCCAACCTCCTGATTGGAATGTTCCTTTTGAGATAATGTGTGATAGAAGCGATTATGCTATGGGTGTTATTTTGGCTCCAAGAATTGGGAAAATATCTCATGTTATTTGATGATGAAGAAGGAAGCAAAGCCAAGCTTAATAAGGTGGATATGTTTGGCATGATAATATGAAAAAAAATTAAATATCATAGATCTACAAAGTGTTTGGATATTGGTAAAATACAAGAAATATCAAAGGGCCTTCATTGGTACTTTTGTTGGAAAGATTATGTATTTTTTTAAAATAAAATATATTTATATATTGTTTATTTCATTACCTTATAATTAACATCATTTACCATATTGCTAACCTCATTTTCTTCTATTTTGTTTTATTTGTTTCTTTTCTTTTCAACAAGCCAATCTATTCAAAAAATAAAAAAAAAGACAGAACAAGGACCAATGCCAATAATAAAGTGAACAATAAAAAAGAGATTAGGTAATCATGTTGTTCTAAAAAAGTTGAAAATAAATGATAATTAAAAATATAAATAATTATGAAAAATAATGTACATGATTATTTGATTTTAGAGTAGAAAGTGAAACTTTTACACAATCCACGTTTATATATGTATCACACATAATATGTTAACTTAATGGTGCACAAAAAACTAATAATGAAATCAAAAACCATGAGAATATTAAGGAATTAAAATATTGTTACTTGTATTTCAAAAAACGTTATCTAGCCTAGATGAGTGTCACAATATACAGTTTTACCATACGATTAAGAGTGAAAATATTTTGATAAAAAATTCTGATTATATGTTAGGTTGTGTTTGGTTATATTAATATATTTTTAAAAAATTTCTTAGATTAATGTGACATTTTCATTATTTTAAATAATTTTATTTTTTCTCATCATTATATATGTTATCTTTTTATTTTTTAAACCCAAAAAATTTTGCTGTTATTATCTCACATTTTGCTAATATTAATAGATATATCAAATATATCTTTCCTATACACTATTTTTAAAAACCCAATTAATATAGTCTTATTTATTTTAACTTTATTTTATTTCATGGCTAATATTATCTTTATTGTAAGACTAAAGTTCATTTTTTTATTTTAATTAAATAAATAAAACTATTTTTTATAACTTAAGATACCAAATGCAGTTGAATTCAGGTGGCCGCATTTGGTAGCAAACGCAACCACCCCTGTTTAGCTGCATTTGATATGATAATATGGCAAAACAAATATTGGTAAAAAATGTGAGGATATGGTAATAATAAGGATTATAGCATGAAAAATTAATTAATGAAATGATAAAGTTAAAAAATAAATTAATAAAATAACAAATATTAAATAATTATACTTCTACGAAGTACTCATTCATGGCCTCTATCAAGCAAAATAAAATAATAATAGCTATTAACATTTTTTTAAATGAGGGGAATATACTTAAATGTATACCAGACAATTCATTAAGAATTCCCAAACCAGGCTACCTAAATTTTTTGAACTCATTAGGCCCTCATAATTTTTTATTTCATTTTATTCATTTTTAAACTTCACCTAAAATTGGCTCTTCAAACAACAAATATTATGAAGCAAATACAAAAAATTATAAATAAATAGTTAATTTTGAATAATTTATTTATTATAGAAAGAGATAGAAAAATCCAAAGTATCTTGGGTGGGGCTTTTGCACAAGTTACGTTAAGTATATATATTTTTTTATATACGACAAATGGTACTGCGGGGGCCTACGATATTGCCCGCGGATAGGCAGTGGAATGGTGGTAAAAAAAAAAGGATCGCAAGTAGTTTTATCTACCACCCGCTATATTGCCTGTCAGATAGGCAATACCAGCAAGCGCATGTGGTAGCGCCTGTTGGTATCCTTAATTTATTTAAAATAAACTATTAATTTTTATGAATATAATATATTTTAAATATAAATATACTCTTATATTTTAGCTCCTTTATTTATTTTTTTTACATCATATTTTTTAATTTTTTGGTTAAAAAATTGAAAATGCATTAGTCATCTCCGTGGGGTAGGAAAGAAAGAAATCATTGATAATTTTTTATTTTCATTTAAAGTATCCTACATAAGTATTATATGATTATATTTTTTCAAGATTAATATATATTGTAACTTATACCTAGTGTATAAGTTTAAATGAAAGTAGAAATTATATTATGTATAAAATAAAGTATACATATGTTAATTAATGGTTTAGATTTTTTTTCCATGTGTTGATCAAGTCTCTCTACATATAGTGTATTATATAGCCCTAACATCCCTAAATTGTTCTAATGGTGTCAGTGTGTCATTTTGTTTAAGTTTTATATCGATGATTATATAAAATCTAATCCGTCTATCATTTTTTCTTACGACCTATTTAACTATAAGCATAAAAAACTTACATAAGCCATAACTATCAAATTTATTTGAGGGTGAATGTTAACCAAATAAAATGTTTCATATGTTAGAAGGATCTACATATTTTGAATTAAATATCTAAATTATTTTCAAATATTTATTTCATATATATAATATAGCAATTATGCAAATTTTATAATATTTCAATAACTAAATAAATGGATTTAAGTGAATTATTTTTTTTGTAGTCAATCACTTTCTCCTTTTACCTTTTACCTTTTACCTTTTATCTCAATTTCCAACTAAGATTGAAATATTAATACAACATAAGAGGATTCTAATATTCCAAAAAATAGATTCGTATAATTGTATTTCAATTGCATGAAAAGCCTAAAAATATCTTTTTAGTAGTTTTATGATTTTTTTCATAGTTTTTTAACACTATTTATATTCCCAACAATTCTTACTAAATAATCTTCACATTTAGTACTTATTTTTTTCATTATCATACCAAAGGTAGTCACTTTTTGTTGCATTTGATATCAAACGCAGTCGAAATTGGTTGACAGCGTTTGATACCAACCAGCATTTGATACCAAATGCAGCCAAAGGGTGGCTGCATTTGGGGCCAAATGCAGCCAACATGGGTTGGCAGCATTTTGTCAAACACTGTCAACCGATTTTGGCTGTGTTTGATACCAAACGAAGCAAAAAAAAAAAAATGGTTGCATTTGAGCCTCATGAAGCCAAAAAATGGTTGTCTTTGATGCCTAATGCAACCAAGCACAAAATAGTTGCATTTAGGTGGTTGCTTTTGATAATTTTTATTATAATATACTAAGTGAATAATTACGTGATAAAGCACCCCTTTACACATAAAAGGCGTAGATAAGTATTAAGGGGTAACCAGGCATTATTTATGTGACTCTAATATCTTATTAGTAAAATTAAATTATTTATTTTAATTTCAAATTTAGTTTATTAACAAAGAAAATCATGAATGTTAAATAATTTTTTATAAAAGATATGGCTCACATATATGTTCTATGATTATCCATTTTAAAAATAACCCACATGAATATTTTTATCATTAATTTAAATAGATCAATGATTAAGCAGGAACATTAGTCAATTACATAAAGCTTGAGCAAATAACATATTGAAATATTAATTTTGAAAGACATAGGTTGTATGTATGTTCTATTATTATTATTTTAAAAATTAGGAATGTTAGAATATTTATTCCAAAAGATATGGCTCACATATATGTTTTATCATTAGCATTTTGAAAATTAGTGCACATGTTTACATCCCTGATTTACATATATTAATGGTTAAGGAGGAGAATTAGTGACTTATATAAAACATGAGCAAATAAAATATTAAACTATTTATTTTGAAAGATATGGCTAATATTTATATTCTATTATTTATTTTCACTATCCATAATATAAAAATATTAATAAAAGATTCCTTCAAATTTCAAAGAAATGGTTCCTTTGAACAATTTCTCAAAATTAAATAGATAAATTTAACATAAATATATAGGTGATATATTGAAAGTCATTCATAATTATATATAAAAAGTAATCGATAGTGCTCTATCACATGCCGCCATAGGGCCTATGTGTTTTCCCATTTTCTTGTAATTTTCTCATTTCTAAGGGGAATATTTTGACCAAAATCCGGAAAAGTCTACCGTAAATTATAAGGATTTAGACCTAGCATACATTTAATCATATAAACTCAACATTTTAATAATTATTAAACAATGATATTAATCACAAAACTAACACCCATACACATAGCTGCCCAGAGCCAATACTGAATCTTGATGGCAATATACATCACTTGAATCATATAGATCCATTCACAATTTCATAATTAAATTACTATGATATGCCAATACATTTTAATATAAATTATGATTCTTTCAAATATAATTATACAAAATGTTATATAATTCTATTCCAATTTATCAGACGATAAAGAAAATATCTTCACTTCTTGCTCATCAACCCCAACCCACAGTTGAGATTATTTACTTAATCTGCTAGCTAAAAAAATTTAAAATAAGAAGACGTGAATCCCAGGTGAACTCAGTAAGTAGGCACATGAGTAAACAATAATTAATCCAAACACAAAATATTTCACACTAAACCATGCATATAAATATAACCATCATTCCATCATGGTATTCAAGAACTAACTATAAATACAATGCACTCACATCTCATCTTAAGATTTAAACCACAATATACATATCTTTATTGTACAAAACATATCAAATATAGGCTACACTATGTAATGCCCTACCTTCCGAGGTGCTACTTCGACAGTAACAAAAGAAACCATGGCTAGAATCTCCCCTATACTTACCCACTTTCACCTGTATATCCATATATAACAATTCACATACACCCAGAATCATGGCCTGTATGCTACATCACAACATAATCTTATCCCATTACAAATACCCACTAAGGCTAGAACCTTAGCCACCATGTAACGACAGAGTGTGGATAAACATGTGCTCCATACTATAATAATGACGTGCAAGTTATCATGATTCATACATGCTAAATTTACATTAATTATATCACCACTATTTCTCATAAATAACATTTAATAATACATTCCAAAATATGATAAAAGATAGACCAATTTAAATCATTAGAGGTTAACCCTCACTTGAGCTCCAACCTCATGTTGGGCTCGGTCTTGTGACTTGTAATCTAAAATATAATAAAATATAGCGAGTCCAAGGAACTCAATAAGCAAGTAAACGGTTAAACAATAATTAATAAAATAATATTGTGAGACAACATATCAATTTATACAATCAGAACCACTATCAATATAACAATAACCAATCATACCATCACCACTAACTATCTGAAGTAACTACCAAACACTTTTCCTATTTATCCTTTTATTCCACTAATCATCATAGTCGCTTCATTATATTTCTCTCTACCCAATCATAGTTAACTTGCCTCCATTTAGTACCGATTATTAAGGAACCATAGCCAAATAAACAAAGTGGATGTAGCCACTAATAAAATGGACTTGGCCATAACCTAGTGGACACAATCTCATGTGATAGATATTTTTAGATATACATAATCTCTTATCATTCAATCTTTCTAATTTTATTATACCTTTTTCCATCTTCAATATACGATCAGTTTCTTCTTGTAATCCCAGTTACAAATGTGGCAAGATTCATGAAAACATTATCATTGCCACCTATGATACCTCACCTACATTGCAGCCCAGGAATGTTAGGGTAACCATCTACATCTATTGAGGTAATTGGGTATAACCTTTAATGATACATATTATAGGGGCTTGATCTTAATTTACATTATACATAATGATTCTTCCACATTAAGTCCAACATACTGCCACCCTGGTATCCATCACCCCCGAAGGTGTCGATTCTTTTTGTAATTCGACAGGATGGGTGGTTGCCTATTAATCTGTCCACTGTGCCATGTCCAAGGCCCTCACATAATAGGCTAAATCTAGCCTCTTTTCCATTCTTGGAGGCCATATTGATTGTAAATAACCAAATAAATTATCTCGGTGTGTACACAACTTAATGGTACTAATTTATGCTTTTACTAGTATTTTCATATAATGCTTATGTTTCCATTGACATCTGAATCAAACATATACATCATAAATCTTATTCAAGTAGTCATACTTGGCGAGCATTCGAGCACAAGTTCATTCAAGACCAATTTGGCAAGCATTTAGTTCCAAACATATAACAATACATCCTCCTATATCATCATACATATCATTCCATCTTTAACTACACCTCAAGTAAATTCTATATATCAAACAAGTTTAATTTACACAATTCATGCAAAGGTATACACAACTTTTTTCTAAGTTAGAATTTTATAATTTTTATGTATCCTAAATTCATTTCATGTATGAACAACATCCCATTACTATGTTAAATTCTTCCAAAAAGACTCAAGCACCAAATTCTCAATTAATTTCTAGACTCCATGTCAGACCATATCATTGTATTAATTTTAAATGCTTACATGGGTTAATTACTCACTAATGATCATTCATAAAACTTGTCTTAGGGTCTTTTATCTATTCAATTTATTTCTCATCATATTTACTACTTAAAAGTACTTAAAATAACAAAAATATAACATATGTGGTTAGAACTAACAAAATAAGAAAAATATAAAAATTTGACAATAGTCACTATTCACAGCAAGTTGGGCACATAGGTGCCCAATCTGCTAGAAAAATAGGTTGGATGTAGGCTGGTTGGGTGCATAGGCACCCAACCTGCTGGGCATTTTTTGCGCTTTGTTCTTTCACCCTGTAACTCACTTCCTTCTTCTTTTAAATGATCTCTTTATCCTATCCTCCATTAGTACACATTAGACAAATGCATAGTATATACTTATGATGGTACGAATGAGGAAAAATTCAACCAAAGTTATTCCAAAACATTTATTACACTTATGTGTTGAATCAAATATTTAGTTTATTTCCCACACATTGATATAGGTCCATACTCAAAACCTATTCTCCTTATTCTTAACAATCTCCCATTGCTAATCCAAGTTATTTATTCCTAGAACCCAATCCGATTAATATAATTTCCATTCACTTTAAAATCATACCACAAAAGTTATGTATTCCTAGAACTTAGTCCAATTAATATAATTCCCATTTACTTCAAAATCATACCACAATGCTTAGAATGCACTCATGGAAAATATCAATTCCATTTACTTCAAAATCATACAACCATGCCCAAAATGCAATCATAGAGAACATCAATTATAAATTTCAAAAGATGAACCCACTTTCCTACCTATTTCACCCTACTTTCTCTTTTTCTACATCTTCCTATCCTTATTGATCCTATACATATTTTATCACATGTTAATACAAATACTCTCAACCAAAATATATAATTCATAATCAATTTCTTCTTACTAACAAAACTATTGTATCTTGTCATCTGATTATAGATCAATCCACCTATCTTTACTTATGCACAACTCCTAATAACATGTCATGCTTCCTGCTTTACATAATAGAATATCAAAGATATCAAACATTCATGATTTACATTATCTTTACATGCATCAATTGTATTCAAAAATGAATTATATTAAAAAAATGATTCATACTACCCAAAATATGTAATTAAACATAGAAACTGGTAAGTATCAAAATAAATTGCTTACCTTACGCTCAACCTATACGCTTTTCCTTTGCCTTCAATGATCCACTATCCTATATACAAAACATATCTCATTAGTATTTGCTCTATTTAAACTTTAGAACACCTTATTAACTTTTACCCTAATCCCATTTCATAATTCAACCCTTTCTAGGGTTTACTCCCTTCTTCGTTTGCACCGTGTTTAAGGTGTAATTAAGAGATCAATATTAAGGGAAATCACATCTCAATTAATGATCATTACACCCAATTGGCCATTTATTCCTTATTTCCCCCATTTTCCAACCTCTTAATTGCAAAAACTATTTATAAACTGAAAATCACTTGATTTACTTAGCAAGAATTGATAAATAGCAGTAAAGTTAACTTACCCCTCAATTTTTTCTATTTAGAATCCACAAACTTGAGTTGCAATGCTAAACCCTCAATTCTCCTACAATTGCTTTGCTGTTACCATCCCCAAATCTTGAGTTTTCTTCATGCCAAATTCCTACAACCCACTTATGATCGATTTCCCCATCAAATTTCAATCACAAGAGCATAATAAAGAAACTGGAGAGATGGCATGTAGAGAAGGAGAGGGAAGCAATGAAAATGGATGAGTTTTGGTGTCGATAGAGTGTTTTATACTTACCACCCCATTGTGCTCTAGTGGAGCACACCTCCCAGTACATAGGCGGCCCATCTATAATGTTTATTAACTATATTTTTCCTAGTATTTCCTTCCAATTCATCAAAATACATAACCCATTGCTCATGTCCACCACTAATTTCTATTTTTATCAAGAAATTTTCCTCCAATTTCCTATGTTGCATATAAACTATTCATTTATAACTATAAAACAATTACATCCTTCCTCAAAATTTTTGGGGGCCTCACACCCTGGCCATCACATATCATAACTATGTCATAAAGCCATGAAAACCTCATGACTGTGCCATTAGAGCACAACATATCATTTTTATACACATATACCATCATGAAATGTTTCTCATTTCATCAACATATACATTTCATTCAATTATCATGTATAGAACTTTCGGAGACTCAAAATCCCCACTAATTCATCAATACCCATTCAGGAGACATAATAACATTAATCAATGCTACCTAAGTGGATATCTGCTATCCTTTTCCAATCAAATATTCACTTATTGTCTTAATTATTAATTTACATACAATAATAGGATACTCTTTATCTCTCACACCGAGACATTCATACACAAGAATAAGTATCAAAAAGACATGCGATACTTTCTATAACAAGTAATTCTATATTCATATCATAAAAGATACATCAATCATTGCAATCCAAGGGACACTTGTTATCCCCAATATTCATGTATTCATAAAGTATGATAAACATCAATCTTTAACAAAGTATGGGATATCCACTATCCCCAATCATGCATACATGTTCGGATTCAAACATATGGGATAACCAATATCCCATCCATGCATTCAGCAAAAACAATGCTTGCTTACCTTATATGAAGAATCAAAAAATTCCTATTCTATATCCTCAGGATTCATACCTTCTCATCCTGCTCAATGGTCCTGTACATACAACCATACTATTCATTTATAAAGGGAATATTAACTAATTTATAATGAATTATACTTTTTAGACACTATGACCAATTCATTGATAAATCCATATACCTTTCAAGTGCATAGTTGCACTCTAACTTTAGCCACAAGGCTATCCAACTTATATTCCTCTTTTTCCTAATCATGTTCTAATCAGATCTTTCATGTATGAAATTCATTTGTTTTAATGCCTCTTTCATAACAATTTTTCAATTACAATATGTATACTCAATCAAATTATTTCTTCTAAAGAAACATTTCATCAAACAACACTATTTAACTTAATATTTCTCCTTAAGGCATTATAATCCTATTCACATTCATCCTCATGCAGTAACAATTAACAATGACTTCACTGCAATAACAATGAGTTAACCTCTCTAACAGGCTAATTAAACTCATACATAACGATCATCATTTATTATTCCATTAAGATACCATACACTTTAGGAACAACCATAAAACTTAGATTTCTTACTTCAATTAATCAATTAATCATTTATCCTATAGTTTTAACAGTTATTCTCATCATCTTCTCCCAAAGCATATTCATGAAACCCTAATCAGCATAACTCATAATTTCTCATGCCTAATTAAGTTTCAAAACACTATCATTAAATCATTAATCATTTTTTCCCATGGCAATTATACATAAATCATGAATTTCCCTCAAATCTCACTATTCATGAGTTACCATGAAACCCTAGCTACCCAAAAATCACAAATTTGGTTGGGGAAAATGACTTCCCATAAATTATAGGTGTGACTTCCTCCATGGACAAGAATCCAAGCTCTAAGCTCCAAGTAGCTTCCCCTAATTGCTAAAAACTAATTTTTTTCTCCTTTCTTCCTCATCAAAATAGCTAAAAATTGGACTTTGATTCATGGTTGATGGGTTACACACCTAAACATGCTTATGTTAAACTAAATAGTGCATATGGAAAACAGCTAAGTTTTGATGATGAGCAACAACATATGAGTGAACATGTATGATTCTAATTGTTGTGTTCCCAAGCATTACAAAAATAGATATGAGAATAATGGAAACAACTCAAATGAAGTAGATAGCACACATAATGAATGCATCAGCAAGCATAATCCATTGACTAAAAGAAGACAAGAATACTTTGAAAGAATGACACTGAAACTTTGAAAATAAACCATCAAGTAAATCAATAGTCTTGGAGCTAAAGCCTCGATGAGTGATCAAGCAAATTGTCTATAAATAAAGTCAGTGTCAGATAGAATCTACCTTAAGAAGATTCAAATAAATCCTTCCATGGACAAGTCAGAAAAATTATTATAATCAACACTTGCCCCTAACACAAAGATGAATTTAGTTCATAGAAGTAAAAATAAAATAGAATTGAAATCAAACAAATATGGAACCAAAGATAGAGTCAAAATCAATCAAGCATTTATCTATCATATAAAGCTCATTTGAAAACTGAAGAGGCTAAGGAACCTGTTTGCAATCTCTACCGAAAATATAGAGGACGAAGAAGAAGCGGCACAACAGCTATAGAAGAAAATTTTGTCTGTCACTAGCAATAAACAAACCATTAGACAATCTTTAAAGAAGCAAGTCATCCATGCCTCAACGAGTCATCTGTTACTTAAGATACAATTATCATATGAGTGACTAGAAGGAGAATTTGTTTGCATGCCACAACTTTGTCTATCACTTACGATAAATAAACTAACAGACGAACAAATTACAATTCAACTTTTTCTATGAGTTGTAGCTTCATCTAGTGATCTCAACATATAAACAATAGACAAAGTAGATTTTGTCTATCAAGGAAGAAGCCTTGTCTATCAAGAAGAATCTTTTGGTACTTACAATAGACAAAGGCACTTCGGCTGATGAGAAGAAGACTTTGTTTGGTGAAGGACGCTTCATCTATTGTAAAGAAGCTTTGTCCGCACCACAAAGATTGTTTCCAACTTACAATAGACAAAGCCACATCGCCTAGATGAAGGGAACTTTGTCTGCCAAGAGAACATCATTTGATAAATAATGAAGAAGAGAAACTTTGTCTGCGCTTCTAAAATTCATCTGTTACTTATAACAAACAAACTAGAAAATAAAATAGATTATTGTGATGGTCTTTAATAATAACAAAGTTGTCTATTTTATAGATCTACTCAGAGTAACTTTGTCTATTATTTACAAGAGACAAATCCAAGACATAATCTGATAAAGTTCTTAGATAAAATCTGATATATCATGAAGAGTAGAAGCTGCCTGAACTAGACATTGCTGACTGCACTCTCCAGTCAAAATTCAAAGTAGATTCAATAAAGCAGATTAGACAAATCGAGCTTAGCTGAAGATGGAAAGAAATTTGAAGTAAAGCAGTCTATACTCTAATAAAGGTTGCAATACTATGAGCCTGCGTCCCTTCAGGCTTAATGAGAGTCTTTCCAAAATAGTGAAAGAGTCAGTCAAGTAGAAAAAAAGTCTTTATCCGGTATTTGCTAAAACGAAAAAAATATCTTCTTTAAGAACGGCGTTGTAGGCTTTCCAGTTAAAAATGAGTTTCTTAAGAAGATAAATTTTCAATGAGAGAAATTAGAACAATCTTTAATATTTAAAGGAAATTCAACTACCTCCAATGGGCAAAAGTTTCTGAAGCAATATAAAGATAGTGCAGTGTCAATGAAGAAGGTCAAGGAAGCTAAGAGAAAAACAAGAATAGAGATTAAATTAGTAACACCTCTCTCAATCAGACTATGCTTTCTCCTAGATAATCAATCTATATTGCACTAATAGACAATGAGCCTAAAAGTTTTATCATAATCATATACTTAGATTATTGATATCTAATGAGCTTCAACAAGATATCATTTCATAAATGAGCTTAATCTTTGTACAAATCAACCTAAGAAAAGAGGCAATGTAATGTGCAAAAAAAGTGTTGTCAATTTAGCTATGTGAGTTGGTGGTAAAATCAAGAAAACCATAATGTATGAATTGTTGGTGAGCTTTGGAAAACCAACAAGTTTGTTGGTGATCTTTGAAACCAGTGAGTTTCCTAGTGAGCTCTTAAAATCAGAAGAGTGTTGAAAATACTATGTTTACATCCCCTAGAGCTAGAATCTAGAAGAGTACTAGAAGCACTAGTGTACTTATATTATATGAGATATAATAAAACCCCATAACAAGTACAAAAAGAGGAAAGGAAAAGTGAAATAACATTAGGAGGTTTTCATTTTTTGGAATGAATCAAACAATTTTCATTTTTATTGATTGTCCTTAATTGATTACACTTGCTATGTACATTAAAAAAAATTTATGTTCACATCCTAGACCATAAGTGGTCCTAATTATATCTCCACAATAGGAGAAAACCCTTGATTAAAAAGAAAAGTACAATACATCTTAAAGACCCAAAAATAAAACACATTCTCTCTCTCAAAATAAATGTGTATTATTTTTCGGATCACCAAGCATATTGCAATGACTTGATATTTAAGAGATCGCCTCAAGTCAACGGGCGGATAGGATGATGTGGCTTTAGACTGGGTTACTAGATACTAGGTCAACCTAAAGAATGAGTGTTTTGATGCGATTGATTTTTCTTAGGTGGAATAAAGACCGGGTGATTTTTGTTGTTTAGATTATAAGAAACCATAGAGATAGTAGGAGGTTTATAACCCAATTAGTATATCCCGAAAGGACTAAGAACCGGGTGATCTTTATTGTATTTAGACCAGAAAGAGACTAGAAGAAAATAAGTGACCTAGGTTTGGTTCAGCTTTCTCTCATTGCCCATGAAAAGCTTAAGAAGAGTGAGCCAAATTAACTAAGTTTGGTCAGCTTTCTCTCATTGTCCATGAGAAGTTTAAGAAGAGTGGACCAGGTTAACTGGGTTTTGATCAACTTTCTCATATTGCCCATGAGAAGCTTAGGAAGAGTGGGCTAGGTTAACTAGGTTTAGCTTGGCTCTCTCATATTGCCCATGAGAAACTTAGGAAGAGTGGGCTAGGTTAACTAGGTTTTAGTCAGCTTTTTCACATTAATCATGAGAAGCTTAGGAAGAATAGGCCAGGTTAACTACATTTAGCTCGACTCTTTCAATTATGCATGAGAAGGTTAGGAAAAGTGGGTTAAGTTGACCGGGCTTGGCTGATTTGATGAATGGTTTTTACTAAGGTTTGAATTGATAAGTTATAACTTAGTGATTTATTCCAAAACTTAGGCCCTTGAAGAAGTTGTTAGAAGTGGTATTTGCTAAGGTTTGACTTAGTGAGTCATGATTCGATGACATGGTGAGTCATGACTCGATGACTTAGTCCTAGAATTAGGATTTTGAATGAATTGATGAGTGGTGTTTTCCAATATCCTGTTAAAAACTAGAAGCGAGCGATCTTTGTCATTTATACTATTAGAGATCGAAGATCCAGGTTGCATGAATTAAGCCTAATTATAATTTAAGTTAATTAAGCTTAATTATGATTAGCACTAATGATAATGATTAGTGCTAAGTGATAGTTCTTAATTGATTGAAGACAATGTCATTCATTCCCTGATTTATGGGGTAATTATAGGATTTAATTAAGGTTTAAACAGGTTTTAATATGTCTAATCAAGCATTATCTTATTGTCCATCAATTATGTGGGACCCACCATATCACAACATGGGTGGGACTCATGTGTGTACTATAGTGGGGCTATGGTAGAGTGCCCTTAGGCACTAGAGAAATTACCAGTGGCCAAAGGCCAACGGTGTCAAGTGAGGCACCTGCCTTTTGAAGACTCCTCTACTGGTTCATCATCCCTTAAGGGAGAGGTCGGCTAATGTGACATCTTTTAATGTCACAGAGAACCTTTCTAGAAATAGGTTTTGTATGTCATTCTAGATCTTGACTAACCCTGCTGGAAGTGTCAAGTACTACTAGAATGCTGGTTCCTTGAGTGATGAGCCAAATAATCTCAAGCAGAGATTATGATAGACAACATAATTTCCCATCTTGAGATTGAAGAGGGTGAGATTATGCTAGGGATCATCCATTCCATCAAACATATGGAAGTCTATCATATGAAAGCCTGGCGGGAATGACTCATTCTCGATCTCCAACAGATACAATCGATGATAAATGTTTGGCACTTGAGAAGGCAAGTTTATTTGCCGTTGGACCATCTAGTCATTCATCATCTCATTGAAGTGTGCCATGAGATCTAGGTTCATCTGATATGGTTGTGCATGTGCATTTGCACCAAATGGTTGTGGTGGAACGTTCACACCAAATGGCTGTGCACGTACATTGATATTAGGCAATTACTAAGGTGAAGCAAATGGAGAGGTGAACGATCCTGACGGCGTAACTGTTCCCATAGATGGAAGGTTGGGAGGATGTGCAACCTTAGCTGGTTAGCCAGGATTGGAGGTTTGGTCAACATTCTGTTGTGCACATATCTCTCTTAATTGTTGATTTTTAGCCTTGAGTAATTCCAAGCATCTCATTATTTCTTCCACAAAATTGGAAGCTGCATTTCCTTCAACATATAGGATGTAACCATCTAGGTGAATTGATGTTTATGCATCAATTGGTGAGGAGATGTAGATACCCGATCTTCTCTCTCGACATCCTCTGGTAGAGAATGAAATATTGGGGAAGGAATCATGGATCTAGCCATCGACCTTGTAATGATTGTCTAACGAGGCGGGCTAGGTGGTGTCTGTGATAGGTCCCCATCGACTGAAGTGGTACATACACTAATAGGCTACACCTTCCTCTTTTTCTGGTCTCTTTTCTTTGGGCTACCAGAATCAACCCATCTTTCTCTCTTTTCTATCTTCGATGTCTTGCTTGGCATCCGAAGGGTGCTTATCCTATCGATCTCTCTTCTTTGGGACCAAGAGAGATTGGCTAGAATAGCAAACATATTATTTTCCTAGTATTCATCTTGGGATGGGGATTGTCTTCCCACTATTACGGTGTGCTTCTCGGATGGTAGCTTTCATCCTTCCTTCTTCTCTTGAATGGTCAACCTACGGGTTGACCTCTTCTTGGACTTTTCTTTCTTCTCCATCCTTCTTCCAGTTTCATTGGCAAATTGAGCACAGTCCTTGGCGGCTTTGCTCTTTGCATTCTTTCCAAAGGAGCTAGTAGGTTTGGGATTGAAGGGAGCTCGTGTTTGCCTCCCCTTGATTGCAATGGCGAGGTTTACAACTACAACCTTCTTCTGCTTTGTGGGAGCAAAGATCTGACTACTCCAAATTTTTAGGGAGTTTGAAGTGGTTTGCAGACAAACTCATCTCCAATGATTCTAGGAGCATGAGGGGAAATAGCTTTTTTCCTCTACCTCCTATTCTTTTTGTGTTTCTTCTCAACCTTATTGTTGGAGGTTAAGTCAGGAGAAGCCACTCTTGGCGCTACTAGGGTAGCCTTCGGTGCAGCTGAAACTATTATGAAAGTTGTCAATGTAGCTCCAAGTGAGGGGAAAATTAGAGTCGCATCCCTCTTGTAGATGGTCGGTGTCGAGCCAGTAAGCATCATAATGAAGGAGTGGGGGACACTTTTATTAAAGTTGCGTAGGGTGTTAATGGCAAAGCCACCGCCTAGCAGGAATCTGAAAGCGAGCGATGATGCCATTAAGATTGAGCTTTCAAAAGGAAATTAAGTGAATGTAGAAATGACTAAAGATCTACAAAGAGCAAAAGAAGAACTTCATCAGTTTTGTGAAAGAATAAAGTCTCTAAGATGCATTAGTATTATTTTTTCTTAAAAATGAAGGGTGGGATGTTTCACAATAGGTTCACCATTTTTGTAACAAGTACAAAAAGAGGAAAAGAAAAATGGAACAACATTAGGAGATTTGTCATTTTTTGGAATAGATCAAATAATTTTTATTTTTATTGATTGTCCTCAATTGATTACATTTGTTGTGTACGTCAGAAAAATTGTATATTCACATCCCAGACCATAAGTGGTCCTAATTACATATACACAATGGGAGAAAACCCTTGATTAAAATGGAAAGTACAATGCATCTTAGAGATCAAAAAATAAAACACATTCTCTCTCAAAATAAATGTGTGTTGTCTTTGGGATCGCCGAGCGCATTACGATGACTTGATATTTAGGATATCGCCTCAAGTCAATGGGCAGATGGGATAACGCCGCTTTATACTTGGTTACTAGACACTAGGTCAACCTAAAGAATCAGTATTTTGATCCAATTAGTTTATCCTGGGTGGAATCAAAACCAGGTGATTTTTGTTGTTTAGATTGTAAGAAACCATAGAGACAGTAGGAGGTTTATGACCCAATTAGTATATCCTAGAAGGACTCAGAACCAGGTGATCTTTATTGTGTTTAGATCTGAAAGAGACCAGAAAAAAATGGGTTACTTAGGTTTGGTTCAACTTTCTCTCATTGCCCATGTGAAGCTTAAGAAGAGTGGGTCAGGTTAACTGAGTTTTGGTCAGCTTTCTCTCATTGCCTATGAGAAGTTTAGGAAAAGTGGGCTAGGTTAACTAGGTTTAGGTTGGCTTTCTGAATGACCCATGAGAAGCTTAGGAAGAGTTGGACCAGGTGTAGTGGCATGAACTAGAAATGGCAAAGCAAATTTTACAGCTTGACGAATGTTCTAGTTCGGGCAGCACAAGCAGG